>NW_018921556.1:413176-431273 GCF_002207925.1 Prunus avium | reverse complement strand
CAGATTTTAAGAGGAAAAGAAAACTTCTCCCTCTACTCTCTCTCTCTCTCTCTTTAACTCCTCACACACACAGTGTGTGTGGCCCTTCTAGTATAAATTGAAGGAACAATGCCAAGGAAGCAATTCCAAATTTCACTAGATGGACTTCGGATTATGACCTTTTATACTAATGGTTATTAATTAAACAAAATCTACACCAGATGCAGACATTGATAAGAACATAGGATATAGCGAGCAATGGAAAAGCTAAAAGTGAAATTAAATGGTTGATTAAGTGACATACAATGAAGACCAACAACATAGTGCTAAGAAGGATTTCTTTTGCATAAATAAATTGGTTCAACATATGAAGAAAGGTCAAAAGGAAAAATGAAGCTGCAAAGGGAACAATGGAAGAAGTATACTGATAACATGGCTCGACACTTTTTTAGATGAATTCAAGTATTTGTTTAAGGCTTCTAATTGCCCTAGAAATAACATCAGAAAATATCTGAAAAACTGTGTTATACATCGCCAGAAATTACATTATCAAACACATAAAGAACAAATTGGAAAAAACAGAAGATATATATATAGATGAAAGAACAAACCCAGCATGTGACAATTAATGTATGTTGTTGAATCATTCAAAAAACCTTTATGTTCCAAATGGAGATTGCGGGCCCTCTCCAGTTCATATTTACGCTTCCATTCAGCTGCCTCAGCTTGCGCAGAAGCCTTTCCTTCAGCAGCCCGTCTCAGGGCCTTCGCAACAGCTAGAGAAAGTTAAATGTAATATAAGCAATGCATCTAATGATAAATAGTTTCACTGACTTTAGAAAGCAGTCGAGAATAGAACATGACCATACTTCTCATAGCGTCTGAGAACTCTATGAGGTGGTCATCTGTGCTTTGTAATGGAGATTGTTGCAGAAGTTCCTGCACTGCTTTCTCTGAACTTAAGAGAGAAAGTGAATTGAGAAAACCATTCTCTGGCTGTGAGCATGATACACTTGCATCACCCTGTCCACAGAAGCACATCAGATAACAAGCTCAGCTTGGTATAAGACGAGATATCTTGTCAACAATATATAGTTAGCATGGTTATTAGTTGCATGATGCAGAGGTAAGTAGAGTTCAATCAAAACATAGAAGAACAAACGCACATCAGTTGATAAATAGAAGAAAGCCAAAAAATTATTTCCGACAAATTGAGTTCAGTGGAAATACGTCCTATTTTCCAGGCCATGAAGAAATAACTAATACATCAGCATAAAGTCATGAAACAATGAAGAAGAATCATGTTACCACTACTTCAGAACAAGAAGCAGCTATGACTAAGTAATCCCATTTGGGAAAGGGTACAATTAAATTTTCATATCTATTTACATTATAATTTTTCAAGAGTTGCATAATTGGAAAACTAAATTATTAGGCTTTCTCATTCGCATGTATTATCTTTAAGTTGTGTCCTCATCAGCACATTGGTTACTTGATACACTCAAATCTAGTTTCATCAGATTTCAGTTTACCTATATAACCAACCCCTGGGCTTGGCACAGGTCTTGGCACAGGTACAATAGAGGTCCAGTGTGGTGGGATTGGGATAGGTTATTGATCCAAATCTTGCCAATTGAGAAAAATTAAGAAAAAGAAAACACTTATCAATCAGTTTACTTCAAAGACTGGATTGATCCAAAGTCCAGATAACAATGGCCAATATATTCAGTTAAAAAATGTCTTCATTTTAAGGGGGATCACCAATAATCAAGCAAAATTGGGCACAATAACAGATTATCCCACAAAATTCAGAATTACACATGAGCTTAAAATTTTCTTTCTTATCAAAAAGCCAAAGTTCTTCCACATTATTCCACCTAGAAATGCTACATGAACCCAAAATAGCACTACAATTCAAAGCTCAAAATTTCCACAACATTTCCCAGAGCTAATTACCAAAACAAAAGGGAAGAAGAAACATAATTGAAGTCCACAAAATTCAAGAAAAACCTTCCAAGTGAAAAATGATTAATTAGAGTGTAATTGAGAGAGAAAGAGCGAGGGAGAGCGGTGATTACAGCAGAATTGACCTTGCTGGGAGCCATAGCTGAGCTGAAAGATATAATTGAGTTGAGAAAAAGGAAGAGATCCCTCTTTTCTTCTTCTTCTTCTTCTCCTTCTACAAGACCCCAGAAGAGTTGGCGTGAGAGAATTCTATTCCATCTTTGGTTTTTCAACAGAGATTCCGAGGTTCCTTCCCTATTTGGTGAAAAAAACCAAAAACAAAAACCCACAAAGAAAAACAAAGAGAATCAGAGATTGACCACCTCTCTCCTCTTCTCTTCTCTCCTCTCCTCTCAGCCCCACAAGCACAACCCTCAACCCAGACAAAGAACCCACCTACTGTCTGTGGGATTCAGGCGTAGGCCCCACATACAACGCGTGGCGAGTCAAAGCTTGGTGTAGGAAGTAAAGTAATAAACTTTACATCTCCTTCCCTCCTTCCACAACACAAGGGGCCTTTACATAACCTGGTCAACCAATCACCCAGCAACCAGGACACATCACAGGTGTGGATGTGGTGGTAAGTAAGGACGGCCCGGATGGTCCAACTTATCGATTTGACGTAAGCAAAGGCGTGGCGAGGCGATTTATATTTTTCTTTATGGGGTGTGGTCTTCCATTCTGGGCCATTTTTTTATTTTTTATTTTTTTTTGGAAAGAACTGAGAACAACAATATTATACTGTTACAAAATTTCTTGATGCTTTGAATATGTTTTGAGTGAGGTTCATGCCAATTTCCTATCATTTGGTGATGTGTTACTTTGATTGTAATACAGCTGTCCTTTTTGCTTAGGTAACACAACTCTGTTGACTAATTCTTCACAAAAATCAAAGGGATGCATCATATTACTTTCTAATACTAAATATTATATCATACACATGTGACACATGAAGTATGATGGATGTTACTATGAATACATTGACCTGAATAATTTTCAGCCTTTATTAATAATAAAATAAAGAGTAAAAAACATTTATGGTTACTGGGATTAGCCTTAAAAACAGTTTTAGTCACTGCAATTCCAATTTTCTCAATTTCATCATCATAAATTTTCATATATATATATATATATATATATATAAGAAGCTCATCCAATGCGAGGCAATCATGACTCGCTACACGCAATTTTGCCCATACACGCACGCAACATGTGCACTTAAACTGGCGGAATTGAGGGATATGACTTAATTTATTGGAGATGACAAAATTGGGAAAGTCGAAATTGTAGTGACCAAAATTGTTTTTGAGGCTAACCCGAGTGACCAAAATAGTAAATTACAAGCCTAGGTCGAAAACTATAGCAACTAACGTCCTTCTAGGGTTAATGAATGAAGGATGTGCCAACACTGGGCCACAGTTGGGCGAACATGCAAGTTATGTTCGTGAGTGGGTAGAATCTAGTCTTCTTCAAATAATCATGGTTGAGGAAGGAACACCTCTCGACCTTGGGTTCTTTTACCTTGGACTATAAGGATTTGGCATTCTTAATCAACCAAAGTTGTCATGTTCAGTAACACTACATTGATGAGTGAACTCAAAAACTCGCTCGCAAGGACTTAGGTCAAGTGGGTCGTCGTGATACTACTTAATTCAAAATCATGAAAACGAAGTGAGTATAACCATCTCAAAAATAGCAATATCCTTGAAAGTGTCAGGTAAAATGTACTAAAATAAAAAGGGATTGTGCTCAAGATCTTTGCGAAGAACAAACAAAGAACTTGGTGATATAAGAGACGAATGTTACAAAAATCTCAGCAAAGTGCTTAATGTCTTGAATATGAGAGAATAACTCGGAAGAGTGTATTGGTGCTTTTTGCAGCAATTTGGCTTGTTTGATTGACTTTTCATGTATGGCCCATGCCATTGGCACCATTATTTACGAGTATACTTCCGACTCATGATAGGAAAGCCTAACTTCATTCCTAATTAAATTGAATCTCAGAAGCCTAATATGATTCATGTTTCCATATTTGCTCCGATCTTTCCTTACATTAACTTGTACTCCAAGTCTCCTTAATTACTCAGGAGTGAACCTTCTTTAAACTCCTTGATCAACTAGGAAACTCCTTAGCCTTAATTGGATATGGATCTTGGACAATTGGGGCGCTAACAACTTGATTAGAAGGGTTTTCGGCCAATTAGGCTGCTATTACTGTGAGACCCTAAGATTTTTAAGGTACTTAGAAGGCCTAACGCAATTGGCCTAAAAATAGGTTATGATTTTTTTATGGATTCTATTGAATTTTTGGGAGATAAGCTTAAGCTTGAATTTGAATATTGAAGCAGGCTTGAAATTAAATGAAAGAGAGGATGTGTAACTTTGTGGTAGGTTGAGAGGTCGGCTTTGTGTAGTCCCAACCAAGGTATGAATTGCATTACAAATGAGCTCCTTCATTTGCTAACGCATAATTTGCATTCTCTTTTCCATTTCCATTCAAGAGTTCTTATGTGTTTCCACGCCCCTTCGAGACCCCGAAAAATGGACAACTTCCTTTTCTTAGGAACACATACAAGATTCGTCACTACAAAAAGGATAATGGTAACCCCACCATTAACTACTTCATTTATGAATTTCATAGTAATAGAAATACATGTCCTACCTAGACAGAATTTGTAACTTGCTATTCTCTTGCCTAGCAGACAAAGATTTACCTTCGTGATTGCAGGGATGTCATCAGTAAAAGAGTTAATCATTATCACATGCGAACTTCAAGCATTATTGTTAAAGAGTAACTCGTTGATAGATTATATCACTCGATTTAATAGGGCAATTCCTCATCTTAGATACGAGGAATTAATTACATGCATGCATACCATGATGATGTACATGAGAAACCTTATGTGAAATCAGGATGCCAATGGATAAGCAAATGGTCGATGTGCAAACATAATCTTGAGTAAGTAGAGACGTGATGGGGATGAAGCTAAATTGAATCGCATCCGCCATCGATCCAACGGTTCCCACTCACAGTGGCTACTGGCCAAGGGATCTCCTCCTCTTTTATAGCCTATCACGCTAATACCTTGCAAAAAGTCATTTGCCACATCATCATCTGCCACATCGTCATTACAACTACTGTTAATTCTTTAAACCCAAACAAGAACAATTGAACCCTAGTTTATTTTGCCATACATCTTTTGTGTTTGCGGTGGAGAAGCCATTAAGGGCCACAGACTTGGGATCATGATGAAAGACACTGAAGGTCAGTGGTGCCTAGTGTCTTTAGTCTTTTGCTTTGGAGTGTAATGGGGGGAAATTGCATGTCCCTGTAAAGTGCTGATCTCCAAGCTCGTTCAAGTGATTTTTGAGGTTAGATTGGCTTCTCTATCCAATGACTGCCAATTTTTGTGTAATAAAAATTAAAAAAATTGGAAAAAAAAAACCAAAAAATTAAGAATTGTTTTTATATAAATACCTAGCAATGTTCTTAATTTTCCACACCAAAACTTCATACAAATTCCTCTCCTTATATCATATCTTTACTTTCTACTTTCTTATTCCATTTGTGTAAAAATACAAATGGCCTCTTCCGTCGAAGCCAGAGCCTCGTGGACAACCATGGAAGATGTTTTGTTGTGTGAGTGTTGGGTACAAGTTGGTCATTGCCTGATTACGGGCAATGAGATGAAGGATTCTCATATGTGGAGGAAAAATTATGGAGAATTTTTCAGTCGATCGGGTTCGCCTCGTATGAAAATGACATTGGCAAGTAGGTGGAAATTTTTGAATAAAGAGTTAGGAAAATGGAGAGATGCTGACAGAACCCAACCCAAATTCCACTTTGGAATCCATGTCGAACCCTATACGTGTCCAACACCTGGCAGGTGTCGGGCGTAAATGTCCAAAATATTCCTCTTGCCCAGCACCTCAAAACGACAAACACACTTAAGGGTTTAACTTTTGCCAGAAAACCGGTAGTCTCCCTTGAAAAACGGACATTTCCCAATAAATTTCCACCGGTGAAATATACAGTTAAAATTGAAAATCAAATCCCAATCGTTCAACATGAATAAAACAAATATATCTGAATGGCCTCAGGCCTCTTTATACCAAATAAATCGTTCAACCATCTGAATCTGGTCTCAACTCTTAGAACAACATGGATACGTTATCAATTTCTAGTATGACCTAAGTGAACAAATTTTCAGCACTTGATCCTGTGGCTGCACCTAGGAACTCTAGGTTGCCTACCTTTACCAAGGGATCAAGCCACACACAGTTCTTTACTATAAGAAAACAAAGTTCAACCCATTTGTAAGCACATGAATTAAATATTCCTTCAGACCTTCCCAAAACCAAGAACTTCAAACTCCAATCAATCCGTTGAAACTTAAGCAAAAGATATTGATTTCAAAATAATCTTCCACCCATCACATATGTGCATATACAAATACATATGTATAATAGCTCATTACAGATAAGTAGGAAAACGAGAAAGTTATTAAAATAACATTGATCACGTGAAACCTTAATATCGATATCAACAGTTTGAATAAAACATGTATTAAAACTTTTATCAATAAGTACTAAGATAAAATCATCAATTTTTAGTTTAAAACATCTCAAAATTCAAATACTCTTCACCTAGGCGTAGCCCCATTCGTAATCCGTCAATTCCAATAATATTCCATCAATTCCAAGTTCCATGTATATTACATCATCGTAGAACTCGGGGGACACGTGGTCAACCTGAGAATGCATATCCTCGTAGAACTCGGGGGACACATAGTCAGCTCGAGAACGCATATCCATCAAATCCCCTCACAGGACCCAGGAAGATATAATCAACCTTAGAACGCAAATCCTCGCACCACACGATTTAGGTGTCCCCGAGACTCGTGGGGCATTATCATAAATCACTACATTGTTCCGAAGGCAACTGGGGGGTACTTCTGTGGTGGGTTTGAAAACCATTTCCTGAAACTTATCATAAAATTTCTTTTATTCCACAAATCCACTTTCACAAATCCATTTTCCAAATTTTTTTCTCAACTTTCCAAAAATAAGTTCTTAAATAGATAATCTAAAATCCCTTCTTAAAATGAGATCAATCCTAACATTCCTTAATTGAATTTGACCGTGCATAATCTTTCAAAATTGTTCTAAACTACATTTAAGTATGTACCACATACTATTGAGAGATTTAGTTTCCATAATTTATCGTTTTCAAGACACTGAGTATATATTAAATATAGACATATAATTAGATATTTAATTAATTTCTTATTCACGCCAAAATCTAATTAACAAACCATTCCCAACTCTACACAACTAACATAATAAAATATACTTAAAAAGTAAAAGTGATTGCATAGTAACTCATAAACATTTAAATAATCTTTCATAGTGTGATATCATTCTAAAACAACCCTCCAATTACAATTACAACTACTAATGGCCTCAACCGAGGCCGAAAGAGCCCACAATCTAAATTGACTGTACTCGTAGGGCTCACGACCTCAATTTGTTATATACCCATTTCCTATTGGTCCATAACCATAAGTTCAACCCATTCTAAAAGTCTCGTCACGATCCAACAGTTGGGTTGACCTCGATCGCGAAATTGACCACTTGGGCCAGCGGAGCCCACAATCTCCAATTTCTTATCCAAAAGTTCCTATAAGTCCGACAAGGTCTACTTAATATGTCTCAAGAGTTTGGTCTCTAGAAGTGCACGCCGGCTCGTGCTGGTCATTTTCCGACCTGTCCCATGACTTCGCATGGTCGAAGCAGCCTGAATGCACGGCCAAAGGTGGCTAGCCTATTTTGCGAAGGAAGGAAGTCAGGGGAGGAGGAGAGAGAGAGAGAGAGAGAGAGAGAGAGAGAGAGAGAGAGAGAGAGGTTTTAAAAAAAAAACTGACTTTGAAATATTTACGGTTGTGCCACTGCACTTCTGTTGATCGTAACTTTCTCGTTAAAACTCCAATTTGAGCTCACTCCATGTCTACGAACTCGTATCGACGCGCTCTACACAACGATGCTACTCAAATCCCCAAATTCTTTCCCAATCAAAAAGTCAATTTTAAACCCATTAAAATACTATTGGGCTAAAATTGTCTTTTACTTGAATAATTTAAGAATTAAATATTAATTTAGGACTGGGATATCACAGATGCGTTGGCAAAAGCGAGGTACAACGTTCAAAACGGTAAAAATCTTGGCAACGAGGTAAAAAAATTTATAATTGTCGTTTTATTAAATTTAATGTCATATTGTTTGATATTTTCTTGCATTTCGAATTTGTTTTTTATTATAGATTATTCAAGCACAAATGTTGGGAGGTTGTGAAGAATTGTCCGAGATTCAAAATTATCACCATAGGTCTGAGCGTTGTGTTGAATGAGACATCGCTCCACGATTCATGGACATCGAAATTGCCGTTCGACTCCTCTGTCATTCATGACTCACTGATCCAAACGGAGTTGAGGCCTATTTGGAGAAAGGCGACAAGGCCAAGAGATGGAGCACTTCGAACAATGAAAGTGTAAAATTCTTGGAACAAATTGGTCTTCAAGGCGCAATGAGAATGGAGAGAGACATCAAAAGAGATGAGGTTGACAAGGCAACATATGAGGCATTTGCAAGAGAAAGGGAGTATGCACACAAACAAGACATGGACAAGAAAGATCGGGAAAGCATGGCCATGGTTACGAACCATATGTCCCCTAAAATAAAGGCATTTTGGAAAAAAGAATGAAGAGATGTTATGAGAAGAAGGCTTTTCCGTGATGATTAACATAGCACCACAGATTGGTTAAATAACAAAAATCATTAGGCTCTATTAATAGGGTTGCTCTTTCTTAATTAGTTGTATTAATTGTCTTTTATTCAATAAAGAAAGCATTCAATAATGTAGCCATTTATTTAAAACATTGCATACATCAAAATAAAGCATAATTCAAAACAAAGCATTAAACTTGACTTCATTGACAGTGATTGTCTTTCAGCCCCCATAAGTACTCGATCAAGTCAACTTAAAGTCTTTCATGAACATAAGAAGATTGTGTTTCCGTATAACGGTCAATCATACGGTTGTTGTAACGACCGTCCCAAATCAATGGTTCGTACTCCAATAGTTATCCATTTGCTCCTACGAGTCGTTCATAAATTTTTGTCAATGTCGTGTTCATGGGATTGGGTTTGAACACTTCTGGTTCATCATAATCATACTCATCCTCCACAATACGTCATTATAATGCTCCGAAGCACCTCTTCATCAAACATACGAGCAGTCCCTCTAACAATTGCTCAACGAGCTTGGAGGATACTGAAACACCTCTCCACATCTTTCTTATAACCCCCTTGATAGGCAGCAAAGTGCTTTTCCTTCTCCATTAGGGGATGTGGAATTTAAAGGAAACTTATGTTTTTGCTTGGAAATGAATTTAGCCACAACATATAATACAAAATTCATTCATAATGGTGGATTAATCTTGCTTATTCTAGTTGAGCTAAGCCTTTTTCATTTAACCCAAGTATCTTAGGATCTAGTCTCTTTGAGCACAAAATAGAAAAGAGAAGAAATGTGAAGCTTTTACCATTGTAGACTTTTCTTGGAGAACCAAAAATGATCACCTTGTTGGAAAGGCCTTCAATCTTCCCTTAGAATGTAGATTCCTCAACCAAGCGGCTCCAAAGTAGAAGTCCTCTACCTCACCACACCAAATGGACTAGAGATGGAGAGAAGATAACCTAGAAGACTTAGATGCTAGATTTCTTATCGGTTGGTCCGAATTTTTAGCTAAGGAAGATGAAAGGGAGAGTGTCTCACCTACACATCACACCACCATGGAATACCAAAAACCCCTAACTAAGGTTTGAGTCGTCTTTTGGCTTTTATAAGAAAAGCACACAGAGAGAGAGAGAGAGAGAGAGAGAGAGAGAGAGAGAGAGAGAGAGAGAGAGAGAGAGAGAGAGAGAGAGAGAGAGAGAGAGAGAGAGAGAGAGAGAGAGAGAGAGAGAGAGAGAGAGAGAGAGAGAGAGAGAGAGAGAGAGAGAGAGAGAGAGAGAGAGAGAGAGAGAGAGAGAGAGAGAGAGAGAGAGAGAGAGAGAGAGAGAGAGAGAGAGAGAGAGAGAGAGAGAGAGAGAGAGAGAGAGAGAGAGAGAGAGAGAGAGAGAGAGAGAGAGAGAGAGAGAGAGAGAGAGAGAGAGAGAGAGAGAGAGAGAGAGAGAGAGAGAGAGAGAGAGAGAGAGAGAGAGAGAGAGAGAGAGAGAGAGAGAGAGAGAGAGAGAGAGAGAGAGAGAGAGAGAGAGAGAGAGAGAGAGAGAGAGAGAGAGAGAGAGAGAGAGAGAGAGAGAGAGAGAGAGAGAGAGAGAGAGAGAGAGAGAGAGAGAGAGAGAGAGAGAGAGACAGAGAGAGAGAGAGAGAGAGAGAGAGAGAGAGAGAGAGAGAGAGAGAGAGATCCCTCTCTCATGCCCGGCCATGGGTAGATGGGTGGGCTTGAGTTGGGTCATTGTATTTGTTTTGTCATACAACACTTATCCTTAGGCCTATTTGGCTTTTGGGTATTTTACCTTTTCTTTTAAATCACATTTAAAGCCCAATCCATTTACTTATGTCAAAGTTAATTTCATAATTGATTATGAATTATGAATTATGATTTAACTCTTAAATCATTATTATAGTGTTTCTAACTGACTTGGTCAAACTATTCAACTTAGTCAATAGCTTTAGTTAACTATGTTGACTTTGACTTGACCGTTGACTATGACCTTTGACATTTGACTCATAGTTTCTTTTCTCTTCATCTCTTTCTTTAATCTCAGTTCTCAGTATATAATCCGTAAGTTCCTTTTAGCAAGCTAGTGGGTAGGCTCAACTTCTCTGAGTTGACTTGTGAATTAAATCTTATTATTTAATTCTTCCTATTGATGAAGGTCAATTGAGTTTGATCTTTGCAGGACTTCCACAAAACCATGGTTCACGCCTGCTGCATGCAATGGTTGTCTGAGCTAAATAGGGTGTAGGGAAGAACTTATTAAAATTGGAATGACTGTGCAATTGAATCATTCTCTTATATAATACTCCTGATTCGCATTGTTAGATAAAGGAATCTAATGTCAAATACCTTAATGTGAATTATTCCTTTATATGATTATCCTAATAAGAATTGAAGACCTCTTCTTTCAAATCTTATCTTCTACTTTGTGTAAAGATTTAATGAATCATATATTCAGAGTATTCACTCTCTTTACTGAGAGTAGAGATCCCTTGTTTTACATTCATTTGCTTCAATGACTTCATTAAGAGTCTTAATAAACACCTTTAAGTTATGTCTTCTTAAACACAACAGTATAGTAATTTCAAAGACAAACAACATAGCCGCAAGACATCTATGTTGTCTCAGGTCTAAGGATTAGTTTGCACCATTGCAATATATGACTTCTAGTTTAAAATGTAAGTAAAAACTTTCATTCTAGAACTCATGTATTTAATCGCAGTCAGTGTACTTGTTCTCCTGCAAGCACCTACATACATATCTTGGTGTTGCCATACTCAATGACTCGAGACCTCGTCATTCTCTATATATAGAGAAGATATTGCGTGCACTAGTCTTAGCGGAATATCATTGCCCAATTAATGCTCTTATGACTAGGAACATATTTAGGATTAGGGATCATGATAAGTCTTGATGTATGCAATCTCAATACATAGTTCTCATGTCCACATATATATTCCTAGGACTAGAGTTATTTTGTATTTCATAAGATAACATATAATCATGAATTAAAACAACTGGTCTTGCCCATAAATAACTTAATAAGTCATTACAAAAGATTTCCTTAACATTAACTATTGCACAAATAGTTGGCTTTAAGGGCATATATCTAACATAATTGTTTTGACGAATGTCATCCACCTCGGGTAAATTCCGTCTCCTAGGTAGATCCCACCCGAGTAGATAGTATTATTGATTTGATACGTGATATGAGGGGAAGGTCTTCTCGACACATCGTTGAACACTAGAGATTGACCGAGCACGTTAAGGTCGTTTTGAGATCCCACAACTCCGAAAAAGGCATGCCAAACCCAGGTATCAAATGATGCAACGACCTCAAGAATGATACTTTTTGGCCCTTCCTATTCCCATAATCTCTTTGCCAAGCAGTTGGGCAATTCTTCCATTGCTAGTGCATGCAGCTGATGTTTCCAATCATGCCTGGAAAACCTCGAGCCTCAGCTTTTTGCAAAAGCCTTTGGAGGTCCCTAGGCATAAGTTTGCGAAGGTAATCTCTCGTGTAGAGAGTTTCGATTGGCTCACAGATTCTGACCAAGCACTCTAGGATAGTGGATTTCCTCATCCTAGCAATCTCATCCACTTAGTCTGCAGATACGCCATAAGCAAGCATTCGTAAGGAAGTTGTAAGTTTTTGTTCCGGAAGAAGACCCAAAACCCCAGCAGCATTGCACTTCTGAATGAAGTATGAGTTGTAATTGCAAACATCATGCATGATTTTACTGAACAAATGGGGTTGCATTCTATATCACCCTCAAAAATCAACACTAGAGTACAACGAATTTGGGATAAAGTAATCTTCTAAGAGATTCTCACCTTAAGAGTGCCTACGTTTGTCCACGTTAATCAAGCATACCCTTCGCTAAAACAACTAGATTGTTATGTGCTTCCCACTCCATTTCTTCTTTAGCCCATTTGTGCATTCTTTCTTCATTTTCTCGCTCGGCTCTCTCTAACAACCTCCTCGTGTAAGACATTGAAAGTAGAATGTGTTTTGTAAAATCTGATAAATGAAAGGATGGAGAGGATATGGATGATTGGTGTGAGTTGAGGGTGTGGTTTTATACTAGGATTTAAAGGATAAAGATGACACATGGCACAATAATAGCAACCGAAAATCTTATCCGAAATCTGAGATGTGAATTTTATAATAAATATGGACACGTGGCAATAGAAAATCTTATCCGAATATTTTATCTGAAATTTGAGATGTGAATTTTATGATAAATATGGACATGTGACAACCGAAAATCTTATCAAAATATTTTATTCAAAATCTGATATGTGCATTTTATAATAAATATGGACACGTGGCAACCGAAAATCTTCTCAAAATTAATCTCATAAGTATAACAAATAAAATTGATTTCATGTGAATAGTGATTGCATGTTGCCATGACAATGGGTGGGAAAGTTAAAAAAAAAAATTTGCAGACACTATTCACATGAATAGTAATAGCCCTTGCTTGCCTTGCCCTTTGCCATGACAAATGAGTGAAAATGCTCTAAGTGTAAAACAAAATAGAGGAACAACTGAGGAAAAATAAGAAGAAAAAACAAATATGCAACGATTGTAAAAAAAATGAGAAGCATAAATAAGGATAGTTGATTTTGATCTACCATTATCCATAGTTTTCTAGCTGCAAAAGGTGTTCTTTTCTCTGAAGTGGAGCAGACTCCAACAACAAAAGGAAGAAAAACAGAACATGAAGAGAGTTCCCTAACGAGGTTAATGTTAATACTGAATGAAAGCTTTCTCTCACTTTATTATCAGTCATGCCACATGTCAATATCCTAGTTTGTATTACCACCTGGCAGTGTCACGTGATAATACGTATCATAGTATAATTTCTCCACCTGACTATGCAAATGTATGATGAGTGGAATAGGAACTGACATTAAGTTGTAGTTCATATAATTTATTTATATTTTCTTGTAGTAGACTATTTGGATGTGCTTGTAATAGACTATTTGTTTTGATAAGTAGTAGTTATTTTATTTGATCTTCCAACTTTTTTTCTTAATTATATATATGCAAATTATATTGTCTATATTGGCTATAGGAATGGAGAGTGGACATTCTAGTTTATCAATAGGAAGTAGAAGGGTGTGGAAAGCACATGAGGAAGAAGCATTGTTGACCATAGTGGTTTACGATGTGATAATGGTTCCTTTAAATCTGGAATAATGATCCAAATTGAAAAATCATTGGTTGAGAAATTTCCCAATACTGATTTAAGGGTAGTCCCACATATTGAGTCCAAGATGAGATTTTGGAAAAAATTGTATGGGATAATATTTGACATGATTAACAAAAGTGGTTTTGCTTGGATGATTCTTTGAAATGCATTGAGGTTGGCAGTGATGAAGCATGGAACACTTATGTGCAAATGAGTACATATGTTAAGTAATATGTAATTCTTATATTTGTTATGCTTACAGTTTTATTTATAATTTTTCCATTTTGATGCAGCATAACAAGGATGTTGATGGTTGGAGGGGGAAACAATGTTTAATATATGATAGGTTGAATAATATATTTGGGAAGGGCTGAGCAACTGGTCAAGGGTCTGCAACTCCCACTGAAATGATGAATGAGCCTATGCATAACATTGATGTCAATGATGATGATGAGGAAGTTGAGGTTGAACCAGATCATTCTACCTCTTTGCCAAGATCAAATCAACAAAACTCAGCTGGCTCAAGCAATCTAAACCGCAAACGAAATGCAGATACTGATATTCAAAAGGAAATAGCTAAAGCATTTGGTGAGATGATTTCTGAGTTTGTTGACCAATTGAAAACTATAACTAATAGTTTGATGAAAGGATCAAAACTAAGACTTGACATTGTTGTTGAATTGGCAAAGATGCACTTATCTATTAATGACCAAATTAAGGCACTACGACTAATTTTGGAGAAAGCAGGTGTTGAGAGAACATTCCTGACATTAGGGGTGGGGTCGGGACTGGAAAATCGGAACACCAAATTGGATCAGATGGAAAAAATTGGAAAAAAAAATCGATTGACTAAAAAAGTCAACAAATCGCATCGAATCAGACCGAACCGATTCTAGTTTCACACTGCACCAAATTGGACCAAACTAGACCAGACCGGTTGTGTATAATTTTTTTTTTTACAAATTTGTTGAACTCTAATGCTATATTTTTAATCTCATAACTAATATTTCCCCAAGCCCAACTTCAAAACATCTCTCTTTCTATGAAATGGGATAATTTATTAATTTTCAGGCCCAAAAAATTAAATTTTACTATGAATTTGTATAAAAAAAAAGTTTCAAAAAATAAAAATAAAAATATGGTTTAAAATCGAAAACTGGACCGGAATCAGTTTAAATTGGATCGGCCGGTTTAAAAAAAATTCACACTAAAACTAAACCGGTCAAATAATACAAGTTTCGATTCTGGATTGAGGTGAAAATCCGACCAAACTGGACTGTGCCCACCCCAACCTGACATTGGATGGTGCTATGAGAAAAGCATTTGTTCTTCTTTTACTTGGGCGAGGGAGCTGTGATTAACTCTTTGATGTAGTTTAGTTTATGTACAACTTTCCTTTTTGCTCTTGTGACCTTAGTATGTGATCACTTTGAATTATACATTATTTAGTACTCTTTTGTTATTAACGTATGCGAGTTTGTTAGAATTTTTATGAGATACTACAATTATGATAATGGGTTATATGATAAAAATATTGGCAAAACAATTGAAAAACAAATCTTGTCATATGAATCTTACCAAAAAAAAATTCGTGTCATTTGAATTTCAATTTCCACTTAAATTATCAATGAATTTTTTATATTTTAAAAAAATGATATGATTCGATGTTATTTGGAAAATCACTAAACACAGTATACTATTCGACAAATTATTCAGAAATTATGGATATTATGGATACCACCAAATACCTTATAATATTAAGGATAAATAGTCAGTACTCTTCAAAATAGATTAATACTATTCGACAGAAATTATTCAGTACAATTCGACATACCAAATAAGCCCTCATTGTAGAATTTCGCCAGCAGGATTCGTCAACAAGTTTGTAGCCCAAACTTAATTTATCCAGCAGTGCTCCTCAAGCCCAGGCGTCTCTTCTTTTAGGGCTAAAATTCATATAGCCCAACTCAATCCCATGCTTCCCTTTTGAGACTTTCCAAAAACTACTCCAAATCCCAGATTAAACTCTCTCTCTCTAGTCAAGTTCAACTCCCCGTAAAGAGAAACTCAAGAAACCTGCGTTATCGACAGAACCCACTTCAACCCACTCTTTCTTCACAATTTCAAATTTTCTACCTCCAAATCACATTTGAACCCTTTTGAAACACTGTTTTAATCAAATCCAATCTCTCTCTCTCTCTCTCTCTCTCTCTCTTCCCCAAGCCATGGACAACCTTCAAGGCTACAGAGACGAAGACGACGAAGAAGACGAAGAACCGAAACCCACCACCACCGCCACCGCCACAATCACAACAACCGAACAACCCATTGAACCAAGCGAAGCCATTGACCCAAGCGACCCCACCACCGACGAGCCCGACGCCGACCCCATTAACCCACAATCCAACGACCCGCAAAACGGCAACAAAACCGAAACTGAAGCTTCTGAAGACCTCTCCGAGTCCCTGAAATCCCAAGAAAACGACAACGACAATGAAAACGACAACGACGACGAAGACCCACCTCCCAAGAAGCAGAAGCAGCTCTCTTCCCTCACGATCCAGCTCTCTTCTGACCAAGATCAAACCCCATTGCCCCAACCCAGCTCCAACGGAGTCGCCCTCCAGGCCCCAACCGCCCCGAATTCCAAGAAATCGAAGAAGAAGAACAACAATGTATGGGTCACCAAGTCGACCCGAAAGGGGAAAAAGAAGAGCAAGGCCAATAACAACAACAACCACAATGCCCCTGCAGACGACACCGTTTTGATCACTCCGGTGACGCGGTTCCCAGATAAAACCGACGACACCCTGGACATGACAATCTGCCTTTCCAAGGTCTACAAGGCAGAAAAAGTCGAGGTGAGTGAGGACAGAATGAGTGCTGGCAGTACAAAAGGGTATAGAATGGTTAGGGCCACTAGGGGAGTTGTTGAAGGTGCTTGGTATTTTGAAATAAAGGTGGTGAATTTGGGAGAGAGCGGGCACACTAGGCTGGGGTGGTCCACTGAGAAAGGGGACTTGCAGGCGCCAGTTGGGTATGATGGGAATAGTTTTGGGTATAGGGACATTGATGGGAGTAAGGTGCATAAGGCTTTGAGGGAGAAGTATGGTGAGGAAGGGTATAAGGAAGGTGATGTTATTGGGTTTTATATAAATTTGCCGGATGGGGGGTCGTATGCTCCGAAACCGCCTCACTTAGTTTGGTATAAGGGGCAGCGGTATGCTTGCGCCCCCGACACGAAAGAGGATCCTCCTAAAGTTGTGCCTGGTGAGTGGTTGTTTGGTTTGTGTAATGTTTATGTTTTTCAAGTATTTAGCTTAATTGCTTTCGTGGTTGTAATTGTGTTTGTTGTGAAATTTATTGTAGTTTCATTGTGTTTCTTGAATCTACATTCTTGTTTCATTGTATGAATATGGATATGAATATGCTTGCACAAACCAACCACTATGGCACTCTTTCTCTGTGAAAATGGATATGAAATGCTGGCAGGCATTGTGAACGTGTTAAACTGAACAGCTGTTTGTTTGATAGTAAACAGAATGAAGGTCTTTTTTCTGAGAGGTACAATCAAAGTGGACCAGTAGTCAATAGAAGATAGACCTCACTCAACATAGGATAAAACATTCTTTAACTTAAAGAGAGACCTATTAACATCTATTCAAACAAAAACATAATCAAAACAACTGAAGAGCTATTCAAGCGAGGCTTGTAGAGGCTGAAAGGACAATGCTTTCACTTGAAGTCTTTATTACGTCTCTATTACAGAATGACTTTTCTAGCCATATACCTGCAATTCTGAACTCTATTAACATCTCATGGGTATCTAAATTCAGGGGAACACATTAGCCAAGAGAATGCACTGCAATTCTGAGTTTGTTTTACTTTGTGAGATAGACTATAAAAGTTTATAGCAAAGGTTGAGAAGTGTGATTGTAAAGAAATTCATGAGAGAGAATTTATAGATTCATGTGCTTGTGAAGAAGAGAGAGAAGCCTCAACATATTGGGAGAAGTGATCTTAGTGCATTTTGGCATCCGGCCAGTCTCCTGATGGTGATGAAATTATTGCTCATATATCAGTATTTAGCCAAATTAGTTATGAATCCTAATCTCATTTCTCTTCCCCCCCCCC
>NW_018921556.1:397585-413114 GCF_002207925.1 Prunus avium | reverse complement strand
CCCCCCCCCCCCCCTCTCCTTCCTCATTCAAGAAGTCATAGTGTGAGTTAAAAACTAGGTAAGGGGAAAATTTGTTAATGAGGAATTTGGATCTTGAATTTCAACAATTGACTCTGCAGATGTAGGGTTGAACTGCAATGCATGAATCTACCCCCTTTAGAGTTGGGAGTTTTGACTAAGCGGTATTATAGGCTTTGAGAGTCTCCACTACATTAGGATTATTTTAAGTTTATAAGATACTTACAAACCATGCAGGCATTGACTCTTGGGATGTGCAATCCAGTTACAATATAAGTAGAATAGTGAAGGACATATTCTACTTGAATGACACAGGATATTAATCTTTGTGTAAGACAGGACATTGAGTTTTTGCATCCAGGCTGCCATAGTCTGTGTCCAGGTGAAAAAACATGATTGGACTTCAGTTCTACCATTTAATGACAATTGAAAAGCTTCAGCTATTATGAAGTTGAAGATATTTGTATTCTGTATTTTCTTTTCCAAAGATTAAAACTAAGGAATTTGAGTGGGGTTTCCCTATCCCCATTTCAAAACCACCGCTTATTATCTATCCTGTGTTTATCAACTAAATGCCGGCCTCTTTTGTGTTCAAAAAATACAATTGCTTTGTGTCTGAGAGCACCGTTGATTAATGGCTTTGATGGTTGAAAAATGCTTCCTTTTTCACCAACTTGTTAATTAATTTTTTTTCTTGAGATTAAAAGTACAGAATTTTTATAGGGTGTTTCCAACCAATTCCATTACAAGTCCTACTTATTTTGGTTTATCAACTATTGGTAGCCCTATATTGTGTGCAATAGTGTAATTGCTTTTGGATTTAAGCATACCACATGTACATTTCATTTGGGAGCATCTTTGACTTACTGGGTTTGTCGTAATTCAAAATGCTGCCTCCTCCATGCTGCCTCTTGCATCATCTTGCTATTTAATTGTTGCTTTTGCAGGGTTATATGAGCATTTGTTGAACTTCTGTTCAACTAAAAGAACGCTTATATTCTCATTCTGTAAAGTTAGATTGCTAAGGTATAATAACCTATGTTTTGTTGGAAGGGTAACATTGGAGTGATTATTGATTTGTTGTGCAGGAAGTGAGATATCCTTCTTCAAAAACGGGGTATGCCAAGGAGTTGCTTTTAAGGATCTATATGGTGGCCGTTACTATCCTGCTGCTTCAATGTATACCCTTCCCCATCAACCAAATTGTGTGGTCAAGTTCAACTTTGGTCCTGAATTTGAATTCTTTCCAGAAGACTTCGGTGGACGTCCAGTGCCCCAGCCCATGGTTGAAGTTCCTTATCATGCGTTTGAAAACCGAGTTGAAAATGGAGTCTCCGATGAGAAGAAACAATAGCCAGCAAGCAGCCCAATTCAACCATATTATTAAGTGTTCTGGAGTTGCCTAAAGCCAACAAAAAACAAGAAAAGGAAACCTTCATGGATTTGGGAGATTGATATGAGTTTAACTTCCCTTTGTAATTTTGATTGTGCTAAAAGTATAATTAAAAATGAATTGACAAGCACTGTATTCTTGACCTTTATCTGACAAGTTCTGATGGAAAATATAATGATATTGCATGGCCTGATATTGTCCTGATTATTCTGAGTGATAAATATCTCTGGTTCTTTGTGCTTGTGCATTTGTCTCTGTAAGTTCATTATAATTATTGTTATTAAGCTTTAGATTCTAGATACTTTTGCATTGGTTGAATGGATACACTTATTTCCAGATTCTCAAAGGCTTAGCTACCTGTTTCAGAATTATGCCTTGTCTATGGTTTTTTGTTATTATTTTATTTCGTTGCTTTCTGTTTAGGAATTTTACTTTCTTCCAACTTTAACTTTACTGTTGTAGTACCTAGCATATTTACTAGAATGCTCCATCTCGGATTTTCTGCTTCTGTTCTGAACTTGGGAATGATTAGTGCCAGTCACTGATCCTTTTTGGTTGACAAGAGATGGATTCTTGAACGTGCTCATATTTTTCTCTTCTGGTCCTGGGGAGCTAAACTGGAAGTGCATACGTCAATGTGACCTCTCTCTCTCACGTGCACACACACGCACACACACACACCTGGACGGACATTCTTTAAAGTCAATTATGTTAATTATAAGAAGCAATTTGCAACAATTATATACTGCTCAATGCACATAGAGTTGTTGAGCGTTAAGGTAATCAGAACTTATAATGACCTCTTGTCCATCTTTTTTTGTTTTTGGCCATAGCATATTGTGGTGTCTTTTTATTATTATAGTTTAGATCTTAGCAGGGGTGGTTTCTTTTGTGGCTAACTTATTATCTAATTGGAAATTTCCTCTTGTGACAGGAGGTTCGTATCTCGTTGGCCCATGAGCACTTTGTTAGAATTATACTTAAACTGTATTGTAGAGGCAACTAAAATGATGGATTAGATCCTATGATAAATCTCTGTTTGGTCATATTGCTTTTGGAATGAAATCTTGCTTTCTTTTCTAGTCTCTCAGGTTGTTGTGGATATTAATGTTAGGTAGATTAACTGCTTGCACTTTGCACATGAGAATTGCAATGGTTTTTCTTGGCATGACCAATTCCAAAGGTACACTGAGGGTTATGAGCTTGTGGTAGCCATGGTGCGGAAATGTTTTTTGAAATCTTACACCAAAAACTACAGACCTTATAGGTGTAACGTAATATCAGGATTGCGTTTAGCTCTGGATATTGATTCCATTTATCTATTCTTGAAACAGATGTCAAGGAAGTTGCACATATGCTACGGAACAGAGAGGAATATTTGTTTATGGAGGGTAATTGGGGATGAGAAGTGCAATATTTAGTGGCTAGGTTTTCTCGAATCATATTGATCACGCTTAGCTAAAATTGCTGCTCATTAGATCAAAAGATTTACTCTTTGTTTCTCTGAATCTAGAATTTGGGTTGAAGAGCCTCCTTGGCTATCTTCAACTAAATAAACGGGAAGGGAGAAGTATTTTAGGTTTTCTCGGTCATTTTCTAAGAATGGTTTGTGACAAGCACATACTAAGCGATTGGTGACCCAGTTGACTTTTAGGTGCTTGTATGCTGCATCTCTATTTGAATTATATGGCGCTTAAAGTCTGTGTACACCCTGGTAAGTTGATCTTGATTTAAGGGGCTAGTTGGAGAAAAAGAAATGATGAAGGTGAAGAGCAAAAGACAACAGGGGACAACTTATCTCTTTCTACAATCCAATATATATATATATATACATATATATCATTCAGTTTTCTCGTATGGGTTCTTGTCTTGCTCAGATGTCTTCTGGGTTACTGTCTCACTCAGATCTCGTCTCTGTTCTTTGCTTGGATCTCTTCGTGGTTCTCGTCTCACTATCTTGCTGACCAATTTTTTTTCTTAAAACTCTTAAGCATGCTTTCAGCTCTATTAACAGAAAGTGGGGAGTATTGATATTTACTCTCCAGCTTTAGGGGAGTGTCCTGAGTGTAGGCTGCTAATCAGCGCATTCCCTAAATTAAGAGATCTGATTTCTTATAATTAGAAATTTTCCCAGACACAAATGCATAATCCTATTATGTATTTTATCCAAAAGTATTTTGAATCACCCTGATCTCATTAAGTTTAAATGTGAAGAACATGGTTGGTCATTAAACTCGAAAGTAAGTAGATATTTCTGTTTCTTTTTTAGGCTGATTTGCGTACTATTGGAGCATAGAAGGATTATGTTAAACCATATAAGTGCACGGTTGAACCATACAAGTCTTGTGCTTTCTTGTTGTTCTCATGTTATGCCTTTTCGAAGTTTTGTACATGTATGCTTTACTTAAATTTAGCTTTAATTGATTGTAATTTGTAATCACCATGAAATTTGCTTGATTTTGGAATCATTGTCCTTAGTTTAGTTGATTTAGCCTTGCAAGTTCTGTATATACCTCCAATGGAGATGAACAAAAATCATCCAGTTCTCAAGTAGTCTCCTGGACCACATTTTGAATTTACATAGAGTCATGCAGATCACTCTGTAGACTGTAATGTTCTCACTGGGGACACTGCCTCTCTATTTTCATCATTTATCTCTAATTTGAGATTAACACCTTGGCCCCCTTTCATTATTATTGGGTCTTGAGGTGTCCTTCGATGGAGATAAATATAATTGTCCAATTCTGAATCTTTACAACATGATGTTTACTGTTTGGTGAAGTTCTGTGTGCAGAGGAGAAGCATCTATGCCACTATCAGTGGGGGTTGCCCGGGTGGGTGAGAGACTATTATGAAATGCCTACTTATCGAAAGCTGTGTTTGCATTTACAGTTAAAGCTTCATACTTCAAATCTATTCCTTTGCTAAGTTATCATTTTAATTTTGGAAATTTGTCCATCCTGAGCAGTTCTGAAATGTTAGAAATCTTTAATTGGCACCTTGTAAGTCCCATGCTTCCTCATGTCAAACATTTATTCCATTGAGATTCTGATGATAAAACTTTTACTGCTCTTGTTTTGTTATGCTGCATAGGGCTCAGTGTCCCTAATACTTACTACTCTCTCTCTCTCTCTCTCTCTCTCTCTCTCTCTCTCTCTTTTGCACACAACTAGTCAATCTGCACCGTATCAGAGTGCAGAATAATGCAAGGAAATTGCATGGTTGATGGAAGCTGTATTTGCAAGATTTGCTGAAACAAAAAAAAACTGTGGGGTGTTTCTATTGTTGCTTCTAGTGCAGTGGAGAGTTGAGGCCCTCTTGAAAAGCCAGAGGGTGGAGAGGTTGGTGCCTCTTGGAAGGAAAAGGAGCTTCTTTCCTGAATGAAGGCCGCTTCTTGAGATGCTTCAGAGTATGCTTGGCATAATATGTCCGGAAATAAGGCGAAGCTCCCTCTTTGAGCTTAAGGATGATGAAAAAGATGATTCTGAAAGATACAAGAATGGCAACAACAGCAGCCAAGTCCCACCACTTTGAGTGGTCCAGATTAATTCCGGCAATAGTTGTAAGGATATACTCGCCTTTCAGCTTTGGGCCATTTGGTTCACGAGAATCAAATTCTCGGCCAACCAATGCGTTCTTGTACTCTCCCTGCATAAGCCAGTATAACAGTGGTAAGTTCAAATTGTTAAAAGTGATTGTACGTTCCTCATAGGACATTTTTTGGCCGATTTATATGTAGAGTTGTTACCAAAGCTAGCAAAAGTTTACCCTTTCTTTACAACAATAACAGCTTTGTGAAACTTCTCAAGAACTACGGTTTGGAATTCTTAGGCACAACCGGTTGCATACCATATAGAACCGGTCGTAGTAAGAAAAATTCTTAGCATGGTGCCAATTTCTGTACCCAAATTTTTGACTATTCTTGAGAAGTAACAAAAACTGGTATTCTCGCAAAGAAGGGTAAACTTTTGCTAGTTAAAAACTAAGATATGTTTTGCCTGGTACCTGTAATGCCCATGCACCATAATTTAGGTATGAAATTGGATACCGCCAAACTGGTTTGGGAATGTCAGGCGGCAAGCGGAAGAATCCGGCAGTCATCATCATGATTCCCTAAATAAGCGTGGTAGTTAGTGATAAATAGAACCTTAAGTAAACTTAGATGAAGATGAATGAGATAAGCTCTGCAAAAATGATATGCAGTTGTTCTTACTAAGTATCCTGCTCCAACTATTACTCCCATCAAGTAGTTGGGAACAAGAGAAGCTATAATCATCATGGAGCTCTCTACTGCTGCAATGGCACTGAGAAGATCGAGGCACATGAATACGAAACGCGGAAATTGAGAATGAAATTCCACCATGTAGTAAGTTATACTGGCAGTTGCAATCGACATCACAGCCAAGAATGGGAAAGAAGAGAGGAAATTTGACAAAATGAACACAGCAATCCCATAATGCCCATTGAGCCTTTCTTTATGAAAAACCTGTTATACAGAACAAAAACTCTGAGTTTCGAATTTCAATCTACTTATTTTAAAATCAGTTATTTTCATGCTCACAAAAACCGCGTTAGTGATTTTTACTTTCATTTCTTCAAGGAAGGATGGGAAGCCTCCAATGGACAGGAAAGTCATGAAACCAGAAATGAATCCAGCACAAGCTCCTCTTGCCAAGATTGAATTGAGATCTGTTCCCAGATTGAAGAATATCGTACCGACGCAGACAGATAACAGCAGATAGATGATGATTCTTACCCAGTAATACCCCATGTCCCTTGACATATTCAGAAAAGATCTCTTTGTTAATGTTGAGAGTTGCTTCCACCATGTTGCTTGGCTCCCACTCTTTTTTTCTATCATGGGTCCTTCCTGTAAAACAAGTTTTTGACTTGTAAAGAAAATTTACACAAAATTGATCTTCCCTTAAGTGACAGAAAGTCTCATGTAAAGTTCAAAACCTAAACTATCCTTACATCCTTACCATGGATGAGATCTCTCGGATCCTAGCCCTCGTCCTTGTTGCATATTCAGAGCTCTTGTACTTCTCAACAAGCATTGCTTTTATCTCTGCTGTTGCTAAGTTCATTAAAGGATCTGATGATTTTGGGAT
The DNA here is from genome assembly GCF_002207925.1 of Prunus avium. The sequence goes on along the minus strand of NW_018921556.1, from coordinate 406,592 downwards.
GTCCTGTATTTGAAAACAAAGAAGGTATATTATCAAGTGAATACCAAGGCTTCAAATATTGGAAGATGGTAGATAAAAGAGGAGATTGGACATAAATTTATGAGCTAGAACCATGTTCAGTACAAACAAATTATCAATTATAATGGAAGAGCAATTAAGCAAAACACAAGTACGCGTATAGTTATACAACATACGTACACGAATTCTTTGAGAGTCATTCATTGTTACTCTGTCGAAGTCCGAATTGATACAACGAAGAAAGTGATCAGAAGGGTTTCTTCGACTTGGACATGGAACTCCTGCTCTGGCAAAGAACTGTAATTTTTTTAAAAAAGAATTAGCATAACTAGCTTCAAACTCTCTCTAAAACTTGGAAACTTTGACACTTTCATATTAGTATACTTGTGCATAAAGTAAGCTATGCGTTCCAAAAGAATTTTGCCATTGAATTTATTGTGACATAATTTTTAAAAAAAAGTATTTCAGCTTGACTAAGAACAAGAAATCTATGTAGATGAAACATGGAAATCATTTTAGTGAAGGGATGGTTGAACTAATTTAACAATTCTATTCTGTAGTTATATCCAAGTGTTCAAAATTTGAACCATGAAATCTTTATATGTTTGTTTTATATATTGTTGTTGTACCTCTAGAGCCAAATTTGCTTGCCCAGAAAAAATTGTTAAACCACCAGAAAGCAGAACAAGATCATCAAAGAGAGCAAAGACTTCACTGCTGGGCTGATGAATGGAGGAGATTACAGTTCTGCCATCAAGAGCAATATATCTGAGAGTTTGAACAACAAAGAAAGCTGAGGCACTGTCAAGGCCACTTGTAGGCTCATCCAAAAACAAAAGCTTGGGCTTTGTAAGAATTTCAAGGGCAATGCTCAGTCTCTTCTTCTCCCCACCACTTATGCCTCTCAAATGCCAATTTCCAATGATCCTGTCAGCACAATCTTGCAGACCCATTTCTGTAATTGTTGCATCCACAATGCCATTCACCTCTTCTTTGGTCAAAATAGTTGGAAGCCTCAAATGAGCTGAGTAAGTTATGGTTTCTTTTACTGTTAGGGTTCCCAATAGTGTATTCTCTTGGGTCACATAAGCCTGAAATTTTACATTGAGGGGTGGTAAAAAATATAATTCATATTAAATGTGCACATTAATATGTATTGCTAGAAACTGACATTATGTGCACATTAAATGTTGTACTATCTGAAATAAGAAACATTTGTACCCTCTGGCACATGTGGTTGGGTGGGGGTGGGGGATGGGGGGTGGTGTGGGGGCACTTGCAAGAATATGGAAGTACTTACTGCAACACCATAATCCAGTCTCCTCTTCTTTCCATTCACGAGTACATTTCCAGTCATGACAACATTTCTTGAAAGTCTACCTGTCAAAGTGCAAAAATTCAAGTTTTATAAACTATAAAATTTAACATTAGCAAGACATTTTTTATTTATATATAAAAAAAAAAACAATAGTAAGACATTACAAATGCAGAATTTTTTATTTTTTATTTTGGGGGCAACTACCATTATAGATTTTAACCATAAACCCTAATTTCATATAGGATTTAACATTTCGGTTGAAGTGAATCTCTACTATTTTTTCTACGTGCTAAAAATGCCACAATAAATTTAGCATCTCCAAGATGCTCTTATGGCATGTGTACTAATCCATAATTTCCAAGATGCTCTTATGGCATGTGTACTAATCCATAATTGGATTAGGAGGAATTGAATTGAGGAGAATTAAATCCCGAATCCATATTGAAGTTGTTTACACCATATAAATTGAGGAGAGTTAGATTCCGAATTCCTATTGAAGTTGTATGGAATTAAGGTAGGAGTAGTACTAATTACTAATGTCCTCCTCGTTGGGTTAAAGTATATGACAAATTTGGAACTTTTAAAAATGTGTGAGAAAATAAGGGGTAAAAAAGATGAATTCCTAATGGGTTACTTTTCTAGAGTTGGGGGCTCTTTTGTCTGGGACCAATCTGGCCCAGCATGTCTCCATAGTGTTTTAGCTCTAGATGTTTTTGTTGACTTGAATTAATAAAACTTCCAAACTGTTGGAAAAAAAAAAAAAAAAAAAGTAACACAGTAATCCTCAATAATTGAAATTTAATCCCTGATTCGAATTCCAATTCCTAATTAATGAACACACCATTAAAGTAATTAAGCTTGGGGTATGGACATTCCACCTCCTCACCTAGAAGAGTAGTTGAGGCATTGTGGGAGGTCAATAAATATTCAACTATGGAAATGACATTTTTGGCTGTGTCATTCATTCTATCACCAAAGAAATAAGGTCCTGAACAGCGAAGACAAGACTTAAAAACTATCATGTGGGTGTCCCCAAAGTTTCTGAGTGGTTCCAGTCCTGTATGCCTAGTGCATGAATAATGGAACTGCCAATTTTAGATCTTTCATGCTCCACTTATAAATCTCTCAGTAAATTTTTTTGTAGTGATAAAATAGTCCATTTAAAATTATATGTGTTTAAAAATAAAAACTAGTCATCAAATTTGAATACATTGAACTCAATCGATTTATCATTCTACACTATCTGGTGACACGAACATTCTTAACAAAATTTTCTCCTCAATGTGTTCATTTGAAACAAGATAATAATGCAACAGATTGCTGTCTCTTTCTTTGGCTTTAAAATGTTATCAATGCAACAAACAAGGCAGAACATGGACTTTAAGTCAAGCAGAGAATTAATAGTGCACAGAGTCTGTGCTCTCAGGTTTTGAATGCCAATCCTGTGTTAAATGGTCATTGATCATTATTAAACAACCAACCTCCCCAATTTACTATCCTATAACTAATTCCATTTATCCATTATTTGGTATATTATAAGAAAAACTTACTTATATCGGGGATACCATTGTGGCAATTTTCCGAGCCAACCATCTATTGTTATGTGCTTGAACTTTCCGACATGGCAATGCAACTTTCTGACATGACAATATGTGATAGGCTTGGAATACCGTCACAGTGTCATCCCCATTACATGTAAGTTCTTCTCGTATATCTGCCATAATATGCTATTTACAAATATTAACATAAATAAAAAAAATAAAGGCACTATCACATAAGTTGATATTTAAAATTTTGTAAACTGAAAATTGGAGCACAGTAGATAAAACAAAAATCAAGTGACAGAAGAAACTTAATAGCCTTCATCTGCTCGTGCAAGAAAACCTTCTTAAGAGGCAAAACATTTTACCAAGAAAACTCATTTAAGCTAATTTGAATTCTCAACCTTGATTGTTACATATACACATGCACAGCTCAATATATATATATATATATATATATATATATATATATATATATATATATATATATATATTATATATATATATATATATATACACTTCTTCTGCTAAATGATAAGATCATAACTTTGCAAATGAATCAAGAAGAAGACAACTATTTCTTAAACCAATTAGAACCCAGAAGTGTTGAATTTTTTTTCTTTTTCTTTTGAAACTAAACTTGTTCATGTGATTGAAACATATATAAAGTAACCCAAACAAACATGAAACACAAACCTGCCAAAGAATCAAGAAGGGTTGATTTGCCAGAGCCAGAAGGACCCATAATAGCCATGATCCTACCAGGCTCAGCAAACCCACTCAGCCCATCAAGCAGTCTTCTGCTGTGCCCATTCCCAAAGTTTGGAAGCACAACACTCAGATCTTCCCACACCAAATACATGCCAAGATGATGAAGATGACCAATAATATCTTCTCTTCCACCAGATGATAAACTCCTCTCTGAATCCACACAAACACCATTATTATGCTCTTCTATCTCCATAGCTAGCAAATATCCAATTCCAAATCTTGTTTGATAGAAACAGAACAGCAGAGAAAGGAAAGAAGGCGGTCTAGCTAGCATATATAGCTAAGGGGACTGGCCAGAGTGATATAAAAAGGCGGTCGCTACATGAATATATTTGTTCCTTGGTGTAAAATATTCCATATGGGAGTGAATAAATTTGCCAACAAATTGCAGAAAAATGTAGAGAGAGAAACATGCAAGGTGGTCCTATGCCTTTGAAGTTTTGGTCGATCGACACCTGCTTTTGGAACTGGTGAGAGAGTTACTATCGTAAGTAAGTATGTAGTAAGTGTGCTCACCAAACTACCATTAATACTTTCATAAGAGATGTCTATGACCCATGAGAGTGAAGAAACTTGTAATAAGACGTTTAAAAAAAAAAAAGAAGGTTCTTGTATTGTGAGATGTACATGCACCTCTTGGAACCCCAGCCTAGAAGACAAATGGAGTGTGAACAAATTTTTTTCAGCAAGATATCATGTATCTACCAATGGGGTGTTAGTTAGATTGGCCCAGGTTTTTGGTGTGATCTTAAGTTGTCTCGAATTCAAATCCCATAGTACCCGTGTGTGTGAGTTTCACTTTTGGCAACCAATAAAAAAAAAAAAAAAAAAGTATCATGTATCTATATGAAAAGTCAAGTTTAAGGATAACACATGTTCTTTTAGCAAATAATTTGAGAAACTTGTTAACGTGAAAATTAGCAAATATCCCTTTCATAACAAAAGACACTGAAAACACCGTTTTGAAGGAAAAAAAAAAAATTCTGGACTCCACTGTTATTGTACTGACTATTATTTTACCATTTGCTAAGTGTTGACAGGTGATGAGTTATTTTTGTTTTTAGTTTCTTGAAAGATTTCTCCCTTACACTAACAATTATCAGGAAACTGCACTAATAATTAGTTCAAATGCCAAGACCGAAGGCCAAAGCAGGCCCGTCATTCAAAACACAACACAATCCTGTCCACCTTGAGAAAAACATAGAGGTGGTGGTGGCCCATTAGAGAATGGGAAGAAACGACGAAACTACCGCTACAACAGAGAAAAGTTGCATCACACTTTCTGCACACCTTTGCTCGTTTTGTTTAAGTTTTCAATAATACTATTTGTACTATATTTATTGACCTCTTAAGTTAAGGTCCTGACTTTAAGTTAAGTTAATCGACTTCCTAAAGGTCGTCGTCGATTCCAGTTTGAGGAGGCGTGGACTACTGAGGCTAATTGTAGTGAGGTTGTCCGTCAATCGTGGCAATCTATGGTGGCGCCTATTCATAATCTTGCTAACTGTGCAAGCCGCTTAACACGCTGGAGTGCCCAAAAGTTTGGCCAGGTACCCAGGAAAGTCAAAGAGTTACGGGTCAGGTTGGGAAATCTTCAGTCAGAACCATCGTCGACACAGAATTTCCATTCCCGTACATTGGTTGAAACTGAGCTTGACAAGTGTCTTGAACAAGAAGAAATTTATTGGCAGCAGAGATCGCGGGTCAATTGGCTTCGTCATGGGGACCGTAACACATCCTTTTTCCACAAGCAAGCCACGAGTAGGAAGAAGACAAATACCCTTGGTGGGATTCTGGATGCTCATAACCAATGGCAGAGTGACTATGATCAAATAGGGGAAGTTTTTGTTGAGTTTTATAACAACCTTTTTAAGTCCAATGTTGGAGTTGCTGATGCGGAGATTTTCACTGCGATTAAGACGCGAGTGTCCTCCCGCTCTTATCAGAGTTTGCTCCTCCCGTATTCCAGATCTGAAATAGAAATAGCTCTTAAATCTATTGGCCCGACAAAAGCTCCGGGTCCAGATGGTTTGCCTGCTCTCTTTTATCAACGATATTGGGACATTGTGGGTCAAGACGTCGGTGACTTATGTCTGCAGGTTTTAAATGGTAATGGTGGTGTCAACACTTTTAACCATACGCTGGTGGCTTTGATTCCAAAGGTTCGCTCTCCCACATGTGTCTCAGAGTTTCGTCCTATCAGCTTATGTAATGTCCTCTACAAAATTATCTCAAAAACTCTTAGACGGGAATCCACCGTCGTGTATCATGTTTTAAAACCGACGTGAAATCGACCGCCGTCTTTTAACACATAAAATAACGACGGGAAATAACCGACGTAGTTAATATATTACACACCAACAGACTTAAGAAGGTCCTACCTGAGGTTATTTCTGAATTCCAGAGTGCTTTTATCCCAAGCCGTATGATTTTGGATAATGTCCTAGCTGCTTTTGAAACTGTCCATTGTCTAAAGAGAAGGGGGAAAAATGGAAAAAAGAAACTGATTCTGAAATTAGATATGGCCAAGGCATATGATCATGTTGAATGGATTTTTCTGGAGAAGATGATGCGTACTATGGGTTTTCCACTTTGGTTTATTACTTTAATCATGGGTTGTGTGACTACTGTCTCTTATTCGCTTTTAATTCGGGGACGATCCTTTGGGCATATTACGCCCACTCATGGGCTACGGCAAGGTGCTCCAATATCACCGTATCTTTTCCTCATTGTGGCTGAGGCTTTTTCCGCTTTACTCCAACAAGCAGAGAGGGATTCTAGGGGTTCAGGGTGTTTCTATTGCCCACAACATTCGACTATATTAGACGACGGTTTTAGTAAAACACAGACGTTTAAATAATGTTAAATGTCAAAAACAACTACAAAAGCGACGTAAATATGTTTATCAACGTCTCTAATTAAAACAAAACCGACGTGTAAAATATAGAAATTGTCGTGGTTAATAAATACTACGTTCACTAAATAAAAAAACTGACGTCTAAAACATGTAACATGGTAAATTAGACGTCACTTTTGTCAAAAAAAGTGATGTCTTAAAGATTTAACATGGCATATATTTACTTGGACTGATGTAAAAAAACAAATAACCACGACCCTTTAGGTCACCACAGACGTTGATTATTTTGACAGCTTGAACAGAGAAATAAACGACGTGGATTTAATATTACACGTCGGTTAATTAAAATACATGTCATGTTTAATCCATTTACTATGGCCTAGGAGTCACATTTTAGGACGTTGTTAGTAATTTACAACGTCGGTGTATATAGACTTTGACGTGGTTGTGTCTATTGTTCCGTGCCACGAGCCTTATCTAGGCCTTCCTACCATTGTCGGTCGGGACAAGAAGAAATTATTTAGCATTGTTAGAGACTGTGTGTGGAATAAAGTGAACGGTTGGCAAGAAAAGCTCTTGTCCAAGGCTGGAAAAGAAATCCTTATTAAAGCAGTGTGTCAAGCCATCCCATCTTATTCTATGAGTGTGTTTCGGCTGCCTGTGGGGCTATGTCGTGAGATTGAAGGCATTATCGCCCATTTCTGGTGGGCTAAAAGTGACGGTAAGGGTATTCACTGGAAAAAGTGGCAGTCTCTGTGCCAACACAAATCTGAAAAGGGGCTTGGTTTCAGAGAATTGACAAGTTTTAATCAAGCATTGCTTTGTAAACAAGGATGGCGTTTGTTGGAATTCCCAAGTTCGTTGATTGCGCGTATGTTAAAGGCTCGCTATTTTCCACACTCTGATTTTCTGGAGGCCTCGGTTGGGTCGTTACCGTCGTTTACTTGGCAATCCTTACTGTGGGGACGGGACTTGCTCTGACTGGGCCTCAGATGGCGTATCGGTGATGGACGCTTGGTTCATATCTACGGGGATCCTTGGGTGCCTCATGACAGAAGTTTCACAGTTCAATCTGTACCCACATTTCCTACTAACTCCCGAGTTTGTGCTCTTATCACCGCGTCTGGTCGGTGGGATGTTGAAAAGATTTTTGACAACTTCTCGTTTCCGGAAGCTGAAACTATTCTTTCTATCCCCTTAATGGGTGACACTTTGGACCGGAGAATCTGGCATTTTGCTAAAAATGGGAGATATTCTGTTAAAAGTGGGTACTGGGCAGCTTTGGAGTATAAGCGGTTGGAGGAGCTGTCGGCTGGGAGTCTTGCTGGTCCCTCTTCTCCTTCCTTGAAGCTTTGGAAGCATTTATGGAAGCTCAAGGTACCGCAGAAAATCCTTCATCTGTTATGGCGATTGGCACACAATCTCCTCCCCTCCAAGGAGGTGCTGTTCTGGCGTCGTGTTACACAGGAGACCTCCTGCTTTCGTTGTGCTGCTGTGAGTGAATCTACGCTGCATGCCTTAGTGGGCTGTGATGTTTGTATGCAGGTGTGGGAGGCATTAGATTTTCCTAGTGAGTTCCTTCTTCTCAATTTGGCTGATGCTTGATTTTGGGTGGATGCTGCATGGGATCTAATTCCTCCTGTTAAGCAGTCCCTTTTTAAATTTACGGTGTGGGTGTTGTGGAATGAAAGGAATGGGGTGCTGTTTGGATCCCAACCCACCCCTCCTGGAATTTTGGTTCAACGTGCGAAGGACTATGATGATGAGTTTACACGTTCTCTTGTTGTCAATCATAGAAGTTTATCCTCGCCGATTCTTGATGTTAAGTGGCATCCTCCTAGTGATGGTTTTTTCAAGCTGAATGTGGATGAGGTTGCTGATTTAGCGACGGGAGATAGGGGAGCTGGTGTAATTGTTAGTGACTCTCAAGGAAATCTGGTAGGGGCTCTGGCAATGCGTGCTCCGAGCAGGATCTCTGTTCTTGCCACTGAGTTGTACGCTCTTAAGACTGGCATATCCTTTGCATTGGATGTGTCTTGGGTGCCTCTTGTGATCGAGTCAGATTCTCTATTGGCGGTTAATATGGTTAATGGTGATGAGGAATGTCTTGCGGCTGAGGGTGGTTTGGTGGAAGGAGTGCGTCGCCTTCTTACTAATCATGTGATAGTCTCTGTTTCACATATCTCTTGCCATGCAAACAAGGCTGCTCATCGCATTGCTCGCTTCAGTCTCCGGGATCAAAGTTTGTCATGCTGGTTGGATGAGGGCCCTTTGTGGCTCATGGATGCTGTGTATGACGATAGGTCTGAGACTAGCATTTCTGGTTAAGTTTTAAGTTGTAAGTTGGTGTGTGTGGTACTCTTTTTCCTCCTCTAAAGTTTTGTCCCATTGGGTTTTCTTTAGGGAGGTTTTAACGAGGCCACTTCTATCCATGCCGAAAGTCTTTGTATTGACATTTGTTTGATTAATGAAAGTCTATTTCCTCAAAAAAAAAAAAAAAAA
>NW_018921556.1:377766-390080 GCF_002207925.1 Prunus avium | reverse complement strand
ATGCCTTCGATCTTCTATCCGCATGCATCCATGACTTATCCATCTCACACTCTATAAAATTCATATAAATATATATATATATATATATATATTAAAGTGGAAAGACCATCAATGAAACACTACCTCATTTAAATAGCAGAGAACAAATTGAAAATAAAATATAAAACATGAACAAGACGACGATTTTTACAAAATAATCGTCGTTTAATATAAATTCAGACGACGGCATCTATAGTCACCGTTGTCATTAAGATACCCAAACCCAGAAATTTATACGGGATTTTGGTAGCCTAAAGACGACGTTTAATGGAGAAACAGTCATCTTTAGGCTACTAGTTGCGGCTTAAAACGCAGACGACGGGAGTAAATGAACAACCGACGTATAATAAACGTTTGGATGACGGTTTGATCTGTCAACTGTGGTCGTAGTTAAAAAAAAAAACAGCTTCAATTTCCCATCCCCATTTATTTTCCAAGAACCCAAATAGAGAGTAATTATTACAAGAATGCAAACACCAAAACATAAAAGAACCCTAATATAGCTACCAATTAAGAACCCATAGCTACCAACGAAAACATTTATGGATTTAAGAAGAGATTAGCGTTAAAGGGACTATGGTTGTACTTACATAGAGATTGAGAGAGAGCTGATACCCAATGCTTTGAGAGAGAGCTGAGAGAATATAACAAAAGCTACCAATTAAGAACCCATAGCTACCAACGAAAACATTTATGGATTTAAGAAGAGATTAGCGTTAAAGGGACTATGGTTGTACTTACATAGAGATTGAGAGAGAGCTGAGACAATATAACAACTGCTTGAGAGAGAGCGAAAACTTTAAGACAAATTTATGTTGAAGAGTGAGATTCTGAAAATTTTAGGTCGCGGTCAAAAATTTTAAAGTTGCGCGTTTTTCAACGACGACGATCAATACTTATATGGACGTCCAATTCTTACTTACGACGACGGTTTCTACACAAGACCGACGTTGTAAACATAACGTACGTCGCTATTTAATAACCGACGTCGTATCCCCAATTCAATTATTCTTGGTTTATGTAGTTGACCAAAAACAGCGGGAGAAAACCGGCGTCGTTTCATAAAACCCTAAACCCAAACCCTAAACCCTAAACCCTAAATTTTACAATAATTTTAAAAAAATAGACAAGTATGAGAAAAATGAACCGAAAATTGCTATGGACTCCTTACAACAATGCCTTCTACAATAGTAGGTTAAAATATGGATTTCATAATTTTGAATTTATGGGCACCAATGGATCACGTAAACTTTAGGGTTATGTTATGTAAAGTATAAGGAGTACCGTGCTTTGTCTCTAAATTTGTTTGAATTTTGTTATCATTTGAACTTTGAAAACTAAAATTACATTTTTCAGGCCTTAACGGGCAAGATATTGTCTCAATGAGTGCATAGAATTTGTCGGTATATTTTTCGGATTTTGCTTTGAATATATTATTAATATTAGTAATTAAATACAATAAAAAAAAAATTCTAAAATTATATTTTTTAAAGCTTTAGGATAGAGACAATATTTCAATGAGTGCTTGGTAGTTTTCAGTTTAATTTTTGGATTTAGTTTTGAATTTAATATGGAATTAAATAAAATATAAAAGTCATTAAAAATTAAATGAAAAATGACCTCTCCGACGTTGTATCATTTTACAACGACGTTAAACATCACAAACTGACGTCACATAATTTTTAGACGTCGAAACGAATAGAAAACGACGTGGATTATTGTATTACCACGTCATCTTATTTTATATCACCGATGTTGTTTATATATACAACGTCAAATTTTTAATAATAACCGCCTTTGTATATTATTAAGACGTCGATATGGTTATACTAATCGATGTAGTATATCGGTACAAAATTCATCTGTACAAGATGAATTAATTATAAACCGTCGTGTTTATGACTATTACATGTCGTTTTTAAGAATTGCCGTCGATGTTATATTTCCAGTTACAGCAAGACAACCATTGTGTACACATATGAGACGTGTAAATTAGAATCAGACGTCGGTTTTTGGGAACTAAACAAGTTTTTATAAAAAAAATTAATTTTTTTGATGGTTGTTCGATTGATTACAAGAAAAATATTTATGTACATTTTAAATAAACTAAAATAAACCTAAACATTGTTCATAAATATTTATGTACATCAATTATCCTTCGGTAATAAGTTGTTCACGAATTCTGCTCATTCATGCCTAACTTCGTCAATATCCTCTTGTTTATACTGAACTTTATCTTTTTTCTTTTCAAACTGCAAAATAAACCAAAAAATCGACGTGTTATAAAGATACAAACGACGGTTTAAAAAAAAAATTTGACGTAGTAAAATAAAGAAAGTATATCTAAAATTTTGCGTTTTACCTTCTTCTCGAAATTTAGGTCAGGATCATGAATTATATCTCTCATGAATCGCATCACGTAATAGCCACACTCTACACTTGTTGGTTGTTCAGGAGTGCCGTGTAGATTTTTCCAAATAGCCTGCTGTTTACGTGAATTTTTGTTTATATGAATGTTAAACATTTTAATTGACCCGTTACAAGAAAACAAAGGGTATTAATGACAAAACAAAAAATTTAAATACAAATAGTAACCGTCGTGGTAAATCAGTCAAAACGACGGAGTTTTTAAAAAAATGACGTGATATTTTGTTTCAAACGGTGGTAAAAAATTAACATCGTTGTGTAACATTATAACGTCGGTAAGAGGAAAACGTCGTATAACAAAAAATTGAACAGAAAAAATTAAAACGTTCTTAAATAAAACCCAAACGACGTGGTAGTTAAATTAACACGACATTTTTAGGACAATACGAATGTAATAAATTATTTAACACGTCGGTAATAACTTACCGTCGTTATTATTAAAAACCGTCGTATATTCAAATACTCTAAAGGAAAAAAATCTTAGATCAGAAGAAATCAACTTACGTATTCACTATACTTTTCATGTCGTCGTCAACTAAGCGTTTTTGGCAGTGAATTCATGTAATAGGCAGTCTCTGTTGCTGGTCTCACAATTACCATCACCCAATGATCCCTACACATAATGATCCATATAGGTTAAATAGTACTACAATGAAAAATATTACAAGCTTAGGAAAATACTTTAAATACTAACCCTGGATTATAAGGGACCAAGAAAAATTGATTCCCATCTGCTGTTTTCAAGCGGTTTGACAGATGTTTTGTTCTGTCTGATAGTGATCCAGATTGAGAGCTGACTAGCCCAGGGTCCACGAGGCCAACAAGGTTTACCATATTTGCCATTTTTAAATAGTCAAATAGGAACCTAAATATATGAAAGTAAATTAAATGAGATTTTAATTTAAAAGAAAGGGAAATGTAAAACAAAATGGGATTTCTAGATTTACCTCATGTATACTGATATCACTGTGGTTCCAATCTCAACCATGGAACCAAACTGCAAAATATCATCAGGTAAGAGGAATGTATCATGTTCAAAGCCAAACACTTCCTTGGGCATGTGAACTGTTACAGCCTCGTTAGTAGGCAACAACTTGGTCTGGACATGTTGGCATAAGGCTAACAGAGGAGGTGGCATGTCTAGCTTTGAGAGATCTTGTTATAAGAAATAAATAAAGAAATATAAGTTAGTTTGTGTGTGAACTAAGATAAACGACTCTAACTAAACCCAAAAAACAGACATGGTATATAATATAAACGACGGTTTCTAGTAAATACTGATGGAGGAAAGGTTATAGACGTCGGTAAATACATAACCGTCGTAGTGTGCAATTTATAACGTCGCTATACTAAAGAAAGGTCGTCTAATTAAAATGCAGTTCATGCTATCATGAAATAGACGACGGTTTATAAAAGAGTTAGACGACGGCAAAAAACACAGTCGTTATTTTTAATGTCCAATAATTTGCAAAACAAGTAAAAGCGTCGTGGTATTTAACTCAACACGACGCTTCCCTGAAGAAACATAGAGAGTTTCAACTGCATCACAGAATCTGACCAAGCTCTCTAGAGTAGTGGACTTCCCCATCCTAGCAATCTCATCTACCTGATCAGCCCCGAGAATTTGATCCTAAATTCTTATCTGAAATTTGAAATTTAAATTTTATAATAAATATCGACACGTGGCAATTGAGAATCTTATCTGAAAATTTTATCCGAAAAATTCATTCGAATTATGAGATAATAATTTTATAATAAATATTGACACATGGGAACCGAAAATCTTTTCCGAAAATATTCTCCAAATTAATTGTTTAGGTAAAAAAAAAAAATTACGAAATGTGAATAGTATTTGCCCTTTGCCATAGCAATGGATAGAAACACACCTTAATTTTTACAATGGCTGCCACTATTCATGTGAATAGTATCTGCCCTTGCCTCTCATTGCCCTTTGCCATGGCAAATAGGTGGAAGTGCTCTAAATATATCAATTTATATATAAACCAAAATCCTGAGTGTCTCCTTTCATGCTACTATGCCATCATGACTTAACTAATTTAAAAGAGTTCTCTCTGTACCAACTAAACCGACTTCTCTATCCAAATTATTAACCCGAAAACTGACACCATAAGCAGCAACTTCCTAAACATATCACTTTCTAAGATAGCTCTTAGAAATTTAAGAACTTGCACACTTACATATAACAAGCAAAATGCTATAGACCTGTTTTTTTTTTCTTGGTCAGAAATGCTATAGACCTCAGACCTCACGACGAGCAGACGAGAAGACATAATAATGAAAACTGACACAGTAAATTGAATAGAATAGAATTTTATTTTCTTTAAACTTAGAAAGATATTGGTGAACCAAAAATTAATTCAAAACATTCACAGAATAAGAAAAAAATACAATAATCATTTGAGCAAATAAAATAAAGGTTGAAAGTAAATACCTGATTTTCCGAAACCACCCATTCCAAAAATCTTGTGCGCCCTGACGCAAATATATCTTCGATGAACGGTAGTTGGAGGTTCTTAGTTGCAGATATAACAGCAAATCCCTTTGAAATGGTAAACATGATCACTCCAAATATGATGATCGATCCTCCCAACCCAAAGAATCTTTTCTGACCCACTGAAATTGATAAAACAAATATGAAATCAGTATTTTTATCTTCCTTTTGGTCATAAATGTTGCTGTCAAACTAAAAATTAAAGAAAAAATTACCTGACTTTTCTTTCTCTGGACTTTTCTTTCTCTGTTTATACTTCGGCCGCTTGATGTATGTATGAGGCTGAGGTGAAGCCTATTTTTCCTTTCTAATTTTATGGGCAAAAAGATCACCAAAGAATTAGAGAGTTCTAAGTCGATGATGAAAACTGATGTGTGTAAAATATGTGGCTCTCTGTTTATATAGCAGAGGTTGTGTGACTTTATTTTTTTTGTTTTTCTATTTCTTTTCTTTTTGAACTTTAGAAACTCTATAGTGATTAGGTAGTCACGTGCACTCTGCAAACTACCTCTCTCATATTCATATTCCAATGGATGGATAGACACAAGACTATTTTCACTTCGTTATCTGTCAGTTACTTTTTTATTTTTAGTCTGAAGAACTAATGCCCTTGCTGAAACCCAATGGTAGGTAGCAATTCAAATGCTACACCCAAAGACATGCACCAGTCTCTAGGCTTGGCTTTTACCAAAAAGTTGTAAACACCAGTCAATTAACAATCACTTTTTCAATCCTGCTCTGTTGGTAAGATTTGGAAAAAGATTCTGTAACGTTAAAAGCAGAGACAATTCACTTTGAAACGTCAAAAGAAACAAACTCGCTTGAGATCTGAAACATGCAAAAGCCAAAATTGATGCAACTGAGTGAGAATCAGTATAGTGTTGAAACAACTGGGCTTCGACAAATGGGCCAATATTATTAACCAAAACAACCAGCAACCAAACCACCCAAACTCCAATTATATATCTTCTAAAAGAGTAATGCTATTTATTTTTTATTTTTAGTGTGGAAGACCTCTGACTATATACAAATGTGAAAGACCTCTGACTATTGGTGTTGAAATTGTATATTTATTTATTTTTAGTTTAAAATATTAGGCTATATATATGTTTAATTTGTTTTTTTTCCCAAACCTTCCCTGGCTATAGCCAAGGGTAGCCCTTGCACTGGTTCCGCCCTTGCTGGTGGGCATGTGGGTTGAGCTTTGATGGGCAAGCCGGGTTGGGGTTCCATAGGCTCAACCGAGTTGAGCTTATGAGTCGGGCTGGGTTTTAGACACCTTAACCTAAGCCTAGCCCACTAAAAGATGGGCCTGGCTTTTCCTCAATGGGCTAGGCGAGCCCCCATCGGTCCATGGGCTTGTGGGCCAAATGATGACCCCTAATTGAATGAAGGTAACAAAATAGTGTCATCCCCGTCACATGCAACTTCTTCTTTAATTTCTTAGGCCTCTCCATTTTAGCATGAAAAACCACAATTACAAGACAAGATTATTGTACGCATAAAAAAAACATTACAAGATAAGGGTAGACATAGTAAACAAAAACAACTTTCTCGCACTAGATGTCCTTTTTGGTCAATAGAAAGGCGAGAAGAACCTGTTCAAGTTGAATTGTCGTGCAATTGAGTCATTCTCTATTACAGTGCCCATAATTCATATTATCATGGAATGGATACTTTTGTCAAAACCCTAATATGAATTTTCCACTTATATGATTACATTGGTTATATCTGGAAATTTCCTTTCTCATCATATCTACTATGCAGAGATTCCCTCAATCATATCTTTAGAGCATTCCTTACTAAGAGTATAGATCCTTTGTTGTATATTCACTTGCCTCTGTGAACTTATCGAGAATCCTGAAGACCACCTTTTGAATCATATATGTTGACACGAATGTATAGGGATTTCGAAGACAGACGACTTGCCCACAAGACAACTACGATGTCTCAGGTCTGAGAACTAGTTTGCACTATTGCAGCTTATGAGTTTTAGTTTGACCTGGGAGCAAGACCCTCATCCTAGAATTCGTGGTTTGATCATGTTCAATTTTCTTATCTCTCTAAGAACCTACACACTTATCTTAGTTTCTCTACACGCAATGACTTGAGACTAGTCATTCTCCCAATCGAGCGGATATATTGTGTACCACTCTTTGCGGATGATCAATGCCCAATTAGTAACCCTATGACTAGGAACGTTTAGGAAATAATGTGGAAGTATGATAGGTCTCCTTATATAAAATCTTTTACTGTTATAATTATAGACCAAATATCATGGTTGAAAACAACAATCTTGCCCATAAGTGATGGTGAAATATCCAAAAAGTAATATCACATGTTTGAATTTAGGGCATATTTTCAACATTATAGTTATCATGTGTTAATTATTGGGCTTGTTTTCGAACATTGCTTAACCATGCTAATATTTTATGAGTTGAATATACATGTTTATCATGTGCATAATTTTAACATTTTATACTTCTATATATAGTAAATAATTATTTAATTTACTTTCAAATATGTTCAGGGCATCCCCTTGATGCGGCCTTACTACTTGTCAATATTAGAAATATGCCTTAGAAGCCAATACGAAAATGAAACTTCTAAGGACATAACACTTCGCAAATAGAAAAGTCACTTTAGGAAACTTATGCATAACCAATAAAGTGACAAGTCTATGGATTACGATACAAATAGAAACCAATCCAAAGATGTTAGATTCACAAGAATTTTCCATTATGATGTATTTGATCCTAAAATGTTCCTAGTCATAGGATTACTAATTAGGAATTGATGATCTGCAAAGACTGGTACACACTGTGTCTGCTCAATCAGGAGAATTACTAGTCTCAAATCATTTGTGTAGAAACATTGAGATAAGTGTGTCAATAAAGATAGAGTTCATTGAACTCGTCAATTAAGAATTCTTGTATGGAAGTTTTACTCACAAGTGTCAAACAAGTAATTCCAAGTTGCGATAATGCAAATTAGTCCTCAGTCCTCAAACCTAAGAACACTATACGGTCGTATTCAAAGATGTGGCTCGAAGGTGATCATCGAGATATTCAATAAGCTCACAGAGACATGTGAATGTACAACAATAAATCTTTGGCCAAAGTATCAGATATGATTGCAAAAGGGAAGTGTGCAATCTCATCCACGTGAATTATATAACCTAGAAATGTCACATTAGGGATTTGACACAAGTTATATGTATCCCAATAATGTGACATAGAGTATTGTTTTAGAGAATGGCCGGATTGCATTGCAATTACAATTGAATAGGTTCTCCAATGAATTCTATTTAGCTTGTGTAGTCATAACATACTAATAGGTGCCAGTCATGGTTTGTGGAAGTCCTGTAAGGTCTAATTACAATTAGCCTTCATGCTCAGTTCAGGAGGAATCAGACTTATCCACTATCTTGCTAGTTAGAACCTAAAAGATCGCACACCACAAAAGGAATGGATTGAGAAATAAAAGAGAGAAAGATTTTACGCATTTGTCAAAGTCAAAGTCAAGGTCAAAGTCAAAGGTCAACCGTGGACCCGACACTTGACATGACCAATGAGAATTGATCGGAACCAATACTTGTAAGGCAAGGTTATGACTTAATGGATTAAGTCATTAAATTAATGAGAATAGTTTAATTAAACAATTAAAGTTATAGAAATTAGTTGGGTCCCACATGACTTAAAGAATAAAGAAATGACCCATATGACTTTGGATTTGTTTGACACATTAGAGGTTAGTGGCATATTCACTAATCCATAATCGGAATCAAAATAAGGTGTTGAATTCCTATTACGGATATTCGTGTGATACTTCACATGAAGGAATCAAAATGCTAGTAGGACCCACACAAAATTAGGAATTCAACTCCTGATTTTGGATGAACTGGACTCTTGGATGGGATGTGGTATTCTAATTCTTAGAGAACTAACCCATTAGGAATCCATCCTTTTTACCCATTATATCCTCACTCAATTTTAAAATTTTCAAATTTACCATATACTTTAACCCAATAACGGGGTCATTTTAATAATCAATTTGGTTTCAATTCCTATTCATATGAATTTAATAAACAACTTATAAGGATTAGTACCACTCCTACCCTAATTTCATATGATTTAGTAAACAATTTCAAAAGGAATCTGGAATCTAAATCTCTCCTCAATCCAACTTCTCCTCAATTCAATTATTCATAATCTGATTACGAATTAAGATACATGTCATAAATGTGTTGGACCCAAGAGGCCCAAAATTAGGCCACCAAAGGGAGGGTGCAGCACACATGTGGGTTAAGTTCACATTGGTACATTGTGGATCTATTTATAAGATGTCATAGCACCATTTTATGTTAGGGTTTTCAAGTTGAAAATTTGGAAGAGAGGAAACATCAAGCCTCTCTCTCAAGCATCACCTTGGTAGGCCACTTAGGAAGCACTAGTACTCTTGTGCTCTCCCAAGTTCTCTTTCTCTCGTCTCCATCCATCCTTGGTGAAGAGCTTTAGTGAGGTACATATCTTTGTACCTATTGGAGAGTCATTGTGGAGGAATAAGTAAGGAGAGATCAAATCCTTTACTTGAATACCTTTCTATGTTTCAAGATTCGCTCTAAGGGTAATATACCTCTACTCTCTCTCTATATAGTAGATTTAGAGAGTCTTTGGTGCAACCAGGGGCGGAGCCACACTGGGACCAGTGTGGTCACGGGCCCCCACTCAATTTTTTAATATTTTAAAAGTAATATACTGTTATGTATTTGTATATATATATTATTTCAAATACTTTACGTTTTGATATGTACCCACATGTGTTGTGGAGGACCTATGAAGGCATAATGAGGTGCTTCAAATTTCCCATTTGCTCAGCTGGTAGTGGTGCACTCCAAGTATACAGATTACCTTATTTCCATTTTCAACATTTAAGTAAATGTCTTTCTCCTTTTACTTTAATTTTTTTTTTATATTACTCCATTTACTTAAATTTACAATGTAAATAAGGAAGTACCCCCTATTTGGATTCAAATAAAAATACTAGAAAATCAAATTCCTACCAAATCAAAATATGAAAAATCGGTTGTAGTGCAAAATACGATTTAGGCTAAAAATGATGGCTCATTAAGTCAATATATACTTCATACTAAAATCCCATAAAATCAAGTTTTCTTATTTGATGTGTAAGGAATAAAAGCCGCCAAAAATTATCTTGAGAAAATGATTATTCCGAAAAACTATTTTTCATACTTAGTCAATATTTTTACATAAAATATTTTTTCATGTATGATATGAGTGCATGAAGGGACCTAAGGTTTTTTTTAGTTTGTGAAATTTTGATTTTTTTTCTTTCTATTGGGTTTAATGGGGGGAAAAGCTTTAAAGATATTTGCTAAATCGCTACTATTTGTCTATCTCTTGCAATTTTTCTTGCTCAGAATGTATTTTTCTATCCCTTTGTTGAGGACAATTATGATTGCAACCAATAAGCAATATAATTCTTGACATATGTGATATATATATACTATTTTTCGTATGTATTGTGAGTTTGAATTTTTGATTCTTTATAATTTGTAAGAGGCCCCCACACACATGAAATCCTGGCTTCGCCACTGGGTGCAACATTTCATAAGCCTAGAAAGATACTTGGGTTTTCACTTCCGCTTTTATGTATTTAGTTGAAATGCATGCTAGATAACTTATTATATCCTATCTACTATTTTAGAAATTGCTTAGACAATGTTTTCCCTTCAGTCAACTCCAGCAATTAGCAACTTTTTTGTACCTCCCAGGCAAGTCAAGATGATAAATTTTCATTTGTTTTTCATAAACTTTGTTAATATTTCTGAAGTTGTGAATTTGTATCGTTTCTTCAATTTCAATAGTTGTAAACTCTTATAATCATTTTGGGTTTGTGATTGAAACTCTGTTGTTTTGTAAATTTAACAAAGGTTACGCCTAAACCATATGTAACCTTGACGGTGATTTTTACGTAAATAATTTTGATTTACATTTACACTCCTTTGGTGTACCCATACACCAAAGAATATATACCCTTATATTGAGATGAGTTAATCTATACCTGTTATTGGGAGTTAAAAAGTTTATTAATAAAAAAGAAGAAAAGAAATAGAAAAATGACAACTAAGAAGACCATGAATAACCCATCCTCCTCTTGAAAAAAGGGGAAAATGCTAGGTTTCCCATTTTAGGAGAAACTCAATCACTTGGAGGTCCAGATCCATAAGGAATTAGAAGAATGAAATTTCAGATTTCCAATTCCAACCTCTTCTTCTCCACTCAAAGGTCTACATTGTATGAAGCCAAGTTTTTTGTTCTTCTATAATCTCAACTCACCTTAACATATTCATATGGATTTTGGGACTGGAATTTGTTAATTAGGGAATTCATTATGAGTTTAAGTGCGAGAATATTGTTGAAGTGAAATAAGGGAGAATTCTGGTTGCAATATATTAATATTATATGGTTGATATTGCGGGATCAAATATTTCGGCAACCAATTATGAGGCGCCATGTGGACAATGGGAATATTCCTTAGGTCAACAACTGTGCTCAATTTAATTGGCCAATTGTTTAGACTTAAAATAGGGATATTACCATAAATTAGGGATTTGATTTTCATTAAATCTCCTTGATTGATCCAATCCCTCCATTTAAGGGAGAAAATAATTCCCTTCCATATGGGAATTATTCTTTGAAAAACCCTAGAAGGCAAGAGCTCTATAAATACATGGCGACACAACACACAAGAGGTAATTCCAAAAACCCTACAAAGTTCCCTCTCTCTCACTCCACTTTCACCTCTCTCCCTCATGGCTCCACCCACCGTCACACATGGCTCCGGCCATCCGGTTATCTCATACCTCCGGCCATCTCTGTTATTTTCGTATCTTTTTCAAGATCATTTAACTGACTTAGGCATCGGAGGGCCTTTGGCCAACACCTCCCAGGCGTGGTCTATTTACTCCAACCTTTTTTGCAGGAATCAAGGAAGAGGAGAGAGAAGGAAGCTCGAAGGGTGAATGTAACATCTAGGAAAAAAAAAAAGGATATTAATAAAATATATTTGGTTAACTTAATTATGAGTTATAAATAAATTTAATTTTAAAATAAAATAAAATATTTATTATTTAAATATTATAAATAAAAATTTAAATAAATAAAAAAAAGAGGAGGCAACGTGTAAGCCAAGCCTTCTTCCCTCCTTCATTCCTTCCCCCTTCCCTCATACAATCCCTTCAAAAAATCTGGTTTTGATCTCAATTTGGATGAGTTGTAAACCTAGGAGAGGTGAGTCACCTAGTCTAAGCTAA
>NW_018921556.1:343783-377634 GCF_002207925.1 Prunus avium | reverse complement strand
TTTTGAGTGAAATCCAATCGCTAGAAGTATGGAATACACCAACCACTCCAATTAGGAACGAACTGCCGTTGAACTTGAATTGTCCAATTTTTCACACCTATTGATTTCGGATCGAACCCCAAACTTGTGCAACATCATAATATGGGGGGCGGAGTCATTTAGTGAGTTTCACTACAAAAAAAAGGGTCATTACCGACGAACTTTTTCCGAGGACCTCGAAATTTCCTCGGTAAAAGTGATATTTCCGATCAAAAAATGTTGTCCGTTGGAAATACTTCACGGGGATGAAATTTATTTCCGACAAAGGAACTACCCTCGGAAAAAGTCTCTAAAGTCGTCGAAAATATAATTTATTTGGCGGGAAAACTTTGCGCCAACTTTATTAACGACAAAAAACATTTTAGTCGGAAATAAGATGATTATTTCCGAGGGGCTACTCATTCTGTCGAAATTGTTTGACTATTTCCGAGGAGCTTCTCTTTCCCTCGGAATTGTTTGACTATTTCTGAGGAGCTTCTCATTCCGTCGGAATTATTTGACTATTTTTGAGGGGCTTCTCATTTCCATCGGATTTGTCTATGAACAAAATTGAGTTTTTATTATTACTTTGTATTTTATAATTCAAAATTGGATTTTTTGAGCTTTAAGGTGAAGAGAATGTCACAAGGAGTTCCTAGGAATTGGTCTTTTTAATTTGATAGTTGGAGGAGGTGTTCAATTTTCATAATTTATGTCTGATCTTCTAGCCAATTGTTTTCACACATATAATATTGATAACTTTGTACATAAAGGATGTGTTACTTCTTTGGCTGTGTCACCTGTTACAGGTGTGGTTGCTTCAGCTAGTTACGATAAGATTGTCAAGCTGTTTGGATCGCTATTCCACAGGTGTTAGAGATGATGAGTACAAACCTTGGGGTTACAAAGGGCATAAAGCTTGAACATTATTAGTTGAAGATGACTGAACGACGAGATTAGTTGTGTTAGTTTGCCATAAAGCATGTACATTATTGTTATATGAGAATAAATGAGACGCTACTATATTTAGGGAGCCTTGTTTTATCACGGCTATGTATTGCACAATGAATTTTTATTTATTTATGATGATATTTAGTGTTTTCAATTGTTTTGCTTTTATATACCATTTAACAGGATTTTTTTACAATGAATTGACATTGTTAGAAATAAATTTGTTGGTTGAATATAATGTTTTCGACCACTTGTTCATCGAAAATATTTGTCGACAAGATTAATCTATTTGCAACAAACTTTGCGATGACTAAATGTGGTTGAAAATATATAT
Organism: Prunus avium; assembly: GCF_002207925.1. The sequence goes on along the minus strand of NW_018921556.1, from coordinate 376,331 downwards.
TTCCGATGAGATATTATATATTTTCCACAAACTCTTTTGGTCAGTAATGATAATTGCGACGAAATTTAGCCCTTGCAAATAATATATTATTGTTGGAAAATGTATTTTTGACAACACTCATTGGTCGAAAATATGAATTCGCGAAATCTTGATAAAAAAAATTGTTTCCGACAATCTTTTAAGTAATTGCAACTACATGTAAGGGTCGGAAATAAATATGCATGGTCGTTTTAAAAATTCATTTCCGATAGAAATTTAAGCAGTAGCTACGAAACATGGGCGTCGAAAATACATTATTTCCGACAGAATGGTCGAAAAAGAAGTATTTCCAACCAGCGTTTTACCGACGACTTCCGACGGACTTTTGCCGTCGTAAAAGGGTATTTCCGACGGCAAAAGGCTTTTTACGACAAAAAAAAGCCCTCGCTAAAGGGGTTCTGTTTTGTAGTGTAATTTGAGTCAATTGAATGTTAGGAAGATTGAATTGGAAGAGGTTGAACCTCTATTTTCGGATTGGGTTCAACTATGGGTGTTGTTGATTTTGGTTTCATTTTGAGTTTTGATGAGTTCAATTGATAGGTATGAAGTTAGAAGAGTTTTAGAAGCCTTAGGAACCACTTGGGGTGTTAGAATGGTTGAAAACAACTTTGAACAAAATCTGGAAAATGTTATTTTCTGGAAATTTTCAGCCTGCGAGCCTCACTTTGGATCTCTGTTTCTCCCAATATTTTGAGTGTTTGAGGAAGTCATTTGTTGGGTTTTAAACTAGAGATGGCAAGGAACTAAAAAAAAAATAGTTTCGTCGAATTTGGTTGAGGTTTGATAGGTTGGACACTTGTGCAAAGTTTGGGAAAAAGTCTGTTTTCTGCAAAAAAACCAGTCACGAGCCCAACTTTGGAGCTGGTTTTCTCCTTCATTTTAGATCCGTTTTCAGTGTGGTTTGTTGGGTTAGAAACTAGAAATACTAAAATTCAAATCCATTATAAGTTTGCTCATTTTAGTTGACGTTTGGTTGGTCAAAATGCCTCACAAAATCTGGAATTAAAAACTGGAAAAAACAGGGGAAGTTGCAGGATTTTTTTAAGACGATGAACAGTAACCGAAACAAGCCCACTCGCGGCTCCGGAAAGTGGCGCGCGTGGCGGCTGTTCCGGCAGCCTCCGACGCCATATTTTTAGTCCATCCGACTCGATTTCTCGATCCGAGTCCGACGGTATAGGTTTCGGGACTTTTTGAGGGGTTTAGCTTGGAGAGTGGGTGCACTCTCTATGTTAAGAAAGAAAAATGTTTTTATAAAAATTAGATTTTTTCTAACTTCATTTATGTTATTTATTTATTTATTTATTTATTGTCCAAATCTAGGAACGGGAGAGAACCCGACCACCTCTGAAGGGTAATTTCGTCCTTTTAGCTTCTTAGTTACGAGGTAGGGTCTCTAACTTTTTCCCCAATGATTAGACTATATCACTGTTAATCTTGGTGTGTATATATATAATATTAAATATGAATATCCTATTGTTTTGCTTGGTATGTATTGTTAGGTGAATGCTAATGTTGTTTTATGAATGTTTATCGAATATTATATGATGTTTGATGAATATTACCATCCATGTGAGTAAATGTGAAATATTATTGTTTTTATCTGAATTGTCATCATTCCAAAACGTTTGAGCTGCATTTACTTATGGATCATAAATACGGTTGTGTTGGGTCTGTGCGTAGTTTAAGGTATATCTAAAGGGTGGGAGAAGACTTTAGATATATCAGGAAAAAAATGTGGAATATATTCGGGTGACGGGAGCAGAGCTTGAATATATTGAGGTGATGGGAGCAGGGCCTTTAACGAAAAGTGAAAGTTGAGAAATTCGTAAACAAAATGAACTTGGGGTAAGGGATGGATGGGCACTAATTTGTATTTTAGGGTATTCGGAGCCACAGTGGTAAAATGCATGGTATGGGACATGCAGGCTTGATGCCCTAAAGTATGAATTAGTGGGTTTAGAAGGGAGTGAGTTCATGACATCATCGCATATGCATAACTTATTTATTTGTAATTGTGTAATGCATGCCACTTTGGTTAGCAATGATAGCTGGCTTTGAGGGGGGGGATGTTACAGTACTCTACTGGGCATTAAAATGCTCACACCCTAATAGATGTTGCAGGTTTCAATGCAAATCCCGAGGAAGGAGAAGTTCCACCTGAGGACTAGATCAGTGTTGTTAGATACTGTTTATAAAATTATTAAGGAATAAATTGTGTGAAATATTACTGTAGTGTGTGTAACTAACTTTGAGCTACTGTGACTCTGACTTTGTACTTATTAAAAATAAGTTTGTAATATTATTGGCTCTATTTCTATCATATCATAGTTATCAGAATTTGTTTATATAACTATGGTATGATTCACGCCTTAATTCGGAGATAGTCCCTATTTTTGAATCGGGTCGTGACAGTGAAAAATCTTCGCAAATATTCCCCAGTGCGGATATTTGCACAAACATATGTACTATGTTACCTTTAGTTTGATTCCATTTTTTATCATTGTATTTATTGCTCAGGAATTTCAATTGACTAATGCAATTGGATTTAAGTCATGCAATTACTCAACCACTGTCGAGCAATTGGATTTGAGTCATGCAAAGGGGATTCTAAAACTTGTAAATTACAAGATTTGGGTAAATATTTACAAGATTTTGCAATTGGATTACAACGTTATGGTTCACCCCAATCCCTAATATTGTAAATCTCATTTTTCCAAGAATATGGATCTACATTACAAGAAAATGGTAAAGGATGAACCTTTACAAGATTAAATACCGGTATTACAACGTTTTGGACACTAGGGTACCATAACTATGTAAAGAGGATCCTAAAACTTGTAAATTACAAGATTTGGGTACTTATTCACTGGGTTTTGCAATTAGATTACAACGTTATGGTTCATCCCAATCCATAATGTTGTAAATCTCCTTTTTACATTGATATGGATACAAATTACAAGGAAATGGTGAAGGGTTAACCTTAGTGAAGTAAAATGGGGTCCTACTTATAGTAAAGGGTTATTTACTCAAATATTCCTCAAACTTATACCCAAGTTGCATTTTAGTCCCTCAACTAAATTATTCCTTCAAATGGTCCATCAACTCTACATTATTCGGTGCATTGGTCCTACCGTTACATTCTGTCAATGTTGCCGTCAAATTTAAGGGTAAAACTGCCCACAAGTCTGCTCTTAAACGACAAAGGCGCCATTTTTATCCACCTTCTTCCTATCTTCCCCAAATTGAAACCTAAGTGCATGCAGAATTACACAAAATCAATGAAGGCTATAAATTCTCAAAGTTCAACGGATTCAACTTGGTCTAGGGATGGCAAAAATCCCCACTGGGGCGGGTCCCCGTCAGGTCCCCGACTCTAACGGGGGGAGATTTCGGGGCCAAACGGGTATTGGGTATGGGGATCCCCGAACTTGAAAAATCCCCTACGGTATGGGGAGGGTATGGTATTGGCATCCCCATCCCTGAACCCGACCCGAAAATATATATGTTTATATTTAAATAAATAAATATATAATTATAATATTTATGTTTAACCCTAAGTTAACCTCCCTCTCCTAATTCTTCCTAATCTAATGTATGATAAATATTGTTTATGCAAAACAATTCGGGGATTCGGGGATTCGGGGCGGGTATGGGGGATAGTCCCCCAACGGGGACGGGGACGGGGACGGGGATTCCCCGAAACCTATTAAACCGGGATTGGTTCGGGGATGGGGGCTGGGATGGAGAGCGGGGACGGGGATGGTATTGGCATACCCGGCCCGTTGCCATCCCTAACTTGGTCCAATCGGTATTGATTTTGCATGATGAAGATTAAACAGCGCACTTCATGGATAGATCTTAACCTTGGAAGAAGGTTTGAGGCATGTGACCAAAATCGAGTAAGGATAGAGTAAGGTTTTGTTATGTTTAAGTGAAGAATTTAATGGTGTGCCCGCTGATTGTGGGTATCAAATGATGTGCATAACAGCCAACCAAGAATATATAATCGGCTCACCTTACATATTTTAAACTTAGTTACATTTTCACTACAATGTAAAACTAGTCATATCTACACTTTTTATATTAAAAATCTCGCTTTGTCAATATTTGAAAAAATTCAACATGAATATATAATCTCGCTTTGTCATTAAAAATCTCCCCTGTGGCCGCCGCAGTTGCTTTATTGTTTCCATTGTTGTGTTGCAGGCCTTTTTTTCGCTTTGTTTGTTTCTTTTGCAGATTTGAGATTGGATTCATGCTGGAAAACTACTTCAGATATGTGATTCGCCTCTATCTGTGATTTGGTGGCAAACGGGGTGACCAAGCATGCTGTGCAGTTCTCTTCAGCCTTTTGTGCTGCTTTTTTTTTTCAACCCATTTGTGGTGTTGATCAATATTCTCTTCTAGTTTTTACTTGTAAGAGCCTCTAGTGCTTGATATTCATTTTCTCCTCCTACCACTAGCAGCTATTTCTCGGCACCTTCCCTTCACCATCATCTTCAGCGCCTCGACCACACAAGGGTCTCCCTTCCTTGGTGACTCTTATGCAGTTGGGGTTGCTTTTAAAGTGCTTATGTCACTTATTGCTTGGATTATGGTAGCGCTCTTTGTAACTTTGGTGGCTTGTCCACCACCATTTTCTGTCTCAAGCATTGGTTACTGGTTCCTATTCGGTGGGTGTGGGCTTGTGTTGATTGTGCTACTGTTTGGTTATGAGTGGTGTGGCATTTTCCTATTCCGTATTCACTACCTTTTGTGTGCACTTTACTTTTCTGGGCTTTATGTCCTCCTTGAGTTTTATGATGTAGCAGGTTTTATGCCTTCTTGTGTTGCAGTTTGTCAAATTCCTTTGCGGAGTTCACTTTGTTGTAACTGGCTATTGCCTTCTATCTAATAAAATTTGATTATGAACAAAAAAAAAAAAAAAAAGAATATAGGACTGCATTTTAAGATATACAACAACATTTTCTGTTCAAGCAATTTCATTGTCATCTTCCTTGTTTATGTATACTAGATAATAGTTTTAAATTCTCAAGTTCCTCTCGATAAAGAAAAGAAAAAAAGAAAAAAAAACACCCCAACTTGGGGATGGTTTTTATTTTCTTTGTAGCTTAAGTTGAGTTGTTAGGTTTGACTCCCCTCCTCCATTATTGCTTGTATATATAAAATAAAAATAAAAATTAATGTACAATCAAAACACTTATTTTGCAATGGACTAGTTAAAAAAAGATTTGGTTGGGTTAATTGAGTTTAAATATGGTTGGGTTAATTGGGTTTGAAAAAGTTAAATATTACTTTGTTTAAATATCAAATAAGACAAATTTAAAACATTATTAAAAAAAAAAAAGAAATATGCTACTTGAGGACTTTGGTGCACTGATTCACCAAAAAATAGAAAGATGTTGCCATGTTATACTACTAAATTACTAGTTCAACCTGTTTCTAATTGAGAAATCTAATACGTATTTGAAGGAACGTGAGAATACAATGCTATGACAATTGAGTGTTGCACTCTTGGGATCCTTATGTGTCAAAGTTACGTACCCAAATTTTGGGGTGTGTTATAAATCAAATGTATTTTTATACTTTTTATGAATATTATACTTGTAAGAGAAATTTGAGTTTCCATGTTTTTCACACTTAATATATTTACTTATTAGAAAATATCAAAATTTACAATAAGAATTAGATAAATAATAAAATAACGGTATTGGAAATAAAAAATTTAATTTTGTCCAGAGTCTTAAATAAATTCGATAATAACTTGATTTGATCAGGTGGTTATTTGATTTGAATTTATAGAATAAATATATGATCCAAATTTAAAACTTCAATTATAAATAAATTCGGAATTTTACTAGGTAGAGGCACTTAGTCTTTATTTGAAAATCAATAGATTCGGAATTTGATTATAATAATTTATCTTATTCTTCTAAATATCCTTGTTTTTGACACAGGTAGACTCTCAAGAAATTTTGTCATTGACTGAAAATATTTTGTTTAATGGGAAGAAGAAAAGACTTGCATATGATGTTGTTATTGGAAGTAAAGGATTATCTTTCAAATTAGGGGTTGTTCATTTTTTGTCAATTATATAAATTATATTTCTACTAGATTTCTTTTTGAATAAATTAAATTTCATGATAAATATTTATATATTTTTAAGAAAGAAGAGCAAAAATAGCTCTTGTAGCTCAGTTGGTTAGAGCACCCGTTTAGTAAGCGGGAGGTCTTGAGTTCAACTCTCAACGAGAGCATATTACCAATTACAAATTTTCATTTGTTGTAAATTATATTTCTACTAGATTTCTTTTGGAATAAATTAAATTTCATGATAAATATTTATATATATTTTTGTTGGATGATAAATATCTATATTAAAAATAGATAAAAGACTTTGGATAGTATATTTGAAATTCTTAAAGGATGGAAAAATTTATTCCAAAAATAAATAAGATAGAAAAACTTTAAAATTTTATTAGTTGATCATATGTGAGTTAAGAGTTGAACTCAAGACCTCCCGCAACGGGTGCTCTAACTAGCTGAGCTACAAGAGCCCTTTATGTTCATCTTCCTTAAAAACAAAATAAATACAAAAAAGCCCCAGAATAAGAAAGATGATACAAACAAATGAAAACTAGCCTACTGATATCATCTTTTCTATTCCAGGGCTTTTATGTATTTATTTTGTTTTTAAGAAAGAAGAGCATAAATAGCTCTTGTAGCTCAGTTGGTTAGAGCACCCGTTTAGTAAGCGGGAGGTCTTGAGTTCAACTCTCAACGAGAGCATATTACCAATTACAAATTTTCACAAATTTGTTCTTTCTTATTTTTGGTATAAATGTTTCCATTCTAATATACTATCTAAAAGTCTTTTATCTGCCAACTAGGGTTGGTTGAGTTAGTAAGGATCATTTTTTTCGATATCCCTCTTAGTGGGTAATGTGTAAAAATCAAAATATGGGCTAAGACCCCCTCTGTAAGTCCTCAAAGAGGGCCTTTTTTCTTATTTTTTTATATAAATATTTATCATGAAATTTAATTTATTCCAAAAGAAATCTAGAAGAAGATATAATTAATCTATATATATAAAGCAAAAGGCAAAGAATGGTGAATCATTCGAAATACCAGAAAATGCCCTTGATTAATGCAAACATGAAGAATTGAAATTATCTTTATCAAAAAAAAAAATTTTGAAATTATTAATTAAATGAGAATAATATGGTAAATGTGTAATTTTTCATATTTAAAATTCTAAAATTTTAAACAAAATAAGATAATGGCTTCTATTTTTATTGAACAAAACTACCCATTTTATATTTCTTAATTCTAAAATAAAAATATATAAAATAAAACTAATTGGCACACGTGTAAGCGTGTGCAAGGGGCTAGTTCAGGATTGAAGCAAAGAGGATGGGATTAAAACTCCCACATTGTAATCGAAACTCTGATATTGTCCATATATAGGGATTGAATTCTCAAAAACCTTTTTTCTTAAAATAAACCAAATCAATTCTCACTATTGGTTACCAAATCTTTTTCTTAAACTAGAAAGGCAAAATGGCATGTACATTATCAAGTAAAAACATGCTGAAGAGAATTTTGTTGCCATTGCCACTTGTTTAAGCATACATGCTCCTAATTTACTATAAATTATGTGCAATTCCAGGCTTATGTCACATAACATACTCGGCACTTGAGGCTTATGTCACATAACATACTCGGCACTTGTTCTTCTTGATCTTGGTTCATCAATTGCGATTGAGAAGTGGTTGATTCTTTGCCCTTCTGGTTTGTTCGACTTACAGGAATGAACTCCACCATCTCATCGGCCTATTCTTTTCCCTTCTGGTCTTTTCCCCTATGGCTGATTCTTTTCCCTTTTGGTCTGCTCGTTTCTCTAGAGTTTTTTGGATTACCTCATGTGTGGTGTGTAGCTATTCTAAAATGAGATGACGATATAATATTAAGGAGATTTGCTGGGAATCAGATCCTTGATTTAGGGAGATATTTCTATCTAAATCAAAGGTAATTGGTTAATTAAATCGAGTTTAATTAACACAATTATTTGACCTAAGGAATCTTCCTCTATTCACATATCGCCTTGTGATTAGTTGCCAAAATTCATGTTCCCACAATAACCATTTTGTTGGTCACGTTTTGAAATTATGTTGTTTTGTAAACTTAACCAAGGTTAAGACTGAATCGATTGTACCCTTGAGGGTGCTTTTTATGCTTTACTAATGAATTACTAATCTAACTCGTATCTAATTTTTTTTATTTTTTATTTTTTTAAAAAAAAAACTTCTTTTAAGTACGTGGGAATACAATGCTATGACAATTTTAAGGAATGTGTTGCTTTCGTGAAATATCCTTAGGCAATCCCCAATGGGGGCTCTAAAATGGGCCTTTGGGCACTAATAAATAGCAACTCTTTGAAAAAAACCATCCCCAATGGTATAATTTTGAGGCTCTAAATGGTAGAGCCTAACTGGAGCTGAAGCTAAATCTGTGTACCTGGTTGCAGCCCCTGAAACTCGGTGGGGACCACATTTGGAAAAAGCTGCCAGCCCAACAATTTTTTGGCTCACTTGCCTTGCGACTCAACAGAGTCATACTCGCCCATTTTGATAGTTGCTGACTACTTTTTCTATTTTTTTAATCAATTGGCCAATTGCAACAAGCTTGTCTCATTGTTTTTTGTTTTTTTTTGGGTAAAATTAACTCAAAATGGCTAGGTTTATTTTTTTTAACCATGTGTTTTAAATCTTGTCCAATTTTTTATTTTTTTGGGTTGAAATGTTCACAAAAAAAACACTAACGTAAATAAGTTAACAAAAAACAAAAATAGCATCTAAATTAAATTATATCATATAAAAAATATCAAACCCCTAATATAGAGCCCCGAATATAGAGCCTCTAACTGTGGGAGAGATGCCTTTAAAGCCCCAAAGATTTCATCGGAGCTCTAAATGGGGCTCTATAAACCATTTTTAGAGCCCCAACCATTGGGGATGCCCTTAGATTGTTGCTATTATGTATCCGGATTTTAGGGTGTGATATAATGTAAATATTTTATTTATACCTTTTATAAATGTTGTATGCTTGTAAGAGGACTTTGAGCTTTCCATGTATTGAATCACATTTACTTATTATAAAAGATCAAATTTTAAAATAAGAATTACATAAATAAATAAAATCACGCTGTTAAAAATGAAATTTGATCTTGTCTGAAGTATATTTGTTGGCCATATTCTCTAAAGTCTTAAAATAATCCGATAATAATCCCATCCCATGCTTGTCTAATGTAAATTAAAGTTATAGTTAACCTTAAAAAATTTGACAAAAAAAAACTTTGAAAAAAAGCTCTCATATTACGATCCAAATTTAAAATCCAGACTCGGAATTTTATTAGGCTTAATCCCATCTGTTTATAGGTGTTACACAATGGCCATGTACCTAGGTCAGGCTTGACCAATTGGTCTAAGGGAGAGAGGAGAGAAAAGAGTTATGGAAATTAGAATTAAAATTTTACTTTATTTTTATAGAAGATGGAAATAATGTTGGGTCTAAATGGAGTTACAAATCATGTTTTCAAGTGTACCATTTATGCCTCGTACCCGATTATCCAAATTGTAAACACTCTGGTGTGGGTCCTAATTTCTATCCGCGGGTCCCATCAAGATTGTACGAGGGCTAAGTAATTACTCTAATTAAATTCTTACTTCATTATAATATATACTTTGCGAATTCTTTTCGTGACCATTTCTTTCAATCTCATTTCCCATGCAATGTAAATCACAAATGTGAATATGTCTTATTATGTATAAAGCCAAAGTTAGTTGGAAGATAGAAGCGAGGAAATCACAAAAGTACGATGACTTAGTGGAGTTGTTGCTGCACACACATTTGTCATTATGATCATGCATTTATTTCCTTCACTGCCTAACCTACCTATATGAACCAATCCAATCTCTTTTCAATTCAATTCAAACTCGAAAACACACATACACACACGAACTGCCCTCTCTCTCTCTCTCTCTCTTCATTGATTGCTCATGCACCTCCTCCAGATTCATAGCAGGGGGACAGCAGCTAGGCAGCATTGATAGGTAGTTGTTTGGTGTCTGTTCAACCATATTACATGGACATATATCAAAGATATTTTCCTTCTTAATGTGATCTCTGCTTTTCTTTTTGTTTTGGGTTTTTAAGGCCTTGAGCTAAAAAGGTAGCTGCAACAGAAAAAATAGAAATAGAAAATGGAGATAGAGGGAGCAAGCGGTGGGCATAGTGGTGGTGGAGGAGGAAGTGGAAGAGGTGCATATTTGGTGTGGGAAGATCTAAGTGTGGTTCTACCAAACTTCAGTAAAGGATCACCCACAAGGAGGCTGCTCAATGGGCTCAGTGGGTATGCTGAGCCTGGTAGGATCATGGCTATTATGGGTCCTTCTGGCTCTGGCAAATCAACCCTCCTTGATGCTTTAGCAGGTACTCTCTCTCTCTCTCTCTCTCTCTCTCTCTCTCTCATCATGAAACAAAAATTTGTATTTCATTTCTTTGGTTTTATCATCCCTGTTTTAGTTTATATATATCAGTAGAATGTCTCCAAGCTTTTCACTTTTGGTGCTTATTAAAGGTGTACTTTTTGCATCCAAATACTCCTTTAGCTAATTTAAAGACAACCCATGATTAAGAAAAGAGAACCCATGGCATGATTTGGCAGAGGCCAAAAGTGAAGTAATTTGGGCAAAACTAGTTGATTTTTGTTTGTTTACTGAGCTCCATCTGTTCTAGTTCAAATGAATCTAAATGGTTTTTCTTTGTAAAATTAATTTGGCCAGCTTTTGGTGACAAAAGTTTACCCTGAATTTGAAACTTCTATTTAGTCACTTAATTCTGCTATTTGTTCTATCTGGAAAAAGACAATTCAGCTGCTCAATTTTTGGGTGTTGAGAAATTGACCAATCAAGAAGAAAAAAATTCTTTATAACTCTCTTCCCCTTCTTCTCCAGTCACCATTAATTGGCAGAAAAATATCCAATCCAAGGCTGAAATATTGTCCCGCATTTATCTTGCTGCCTTTAAGAGCCACCCATCAATTAGATAGCAGTAGCCAATGAGGTATTGGACTTCAATGGAACAAGGCACAGTTTCAATGAATGGGGAAAAAAGCCTTTACCAGCCACCAAACTTTTCCACAGCTCTTTTATTTCTTTTGATGTGGAGGCAGAGTGACAGAACGAAAAGTAAATGGTGAATGACTGGTTTTAAAGCCTCCAATAATACCAGAATTCATGGGCAAGGACCATTATAAGCATGGGCTGCTCAGGTCCAACTCAATTTTTAATGCAGAGGACACCTGGCAGCTTTTGTTTATGTTTTTTGTTTTGGTTAAAAAAAATAGTCTTGGGATAAGGAGTTTTATCATGGGTATAGGCAGATAGTCTATTTAATAATTATTGCATTAACTTATTAGCTGCTGAAAAACATTTATCTTATTCTTCTAAATATCCTTGTTTTTGACACAGGCAGACTCTCGAGAAATGTTGTCATGACTGGAAATATTCTGTTTAATGGGAAGAAGAAAAGACTTGCATATGGCGCTGTTGTAAGTAAAGGATTTTCTTTCAAATCAGGGGTTTGCTCATTTGTTGTGAATTATATTTCTTCTAGATTTCTTTGTAATAAATTAAATATTTACACCAAAAATATGTCAAAAATAAAAATAAAAGACTTTATATTAGAATTTCTTAAATAATTTACATAAAAAAATTATATTAGAAGAAAAAACTTAGAATTTAGTAAGTGATCAAATGCTCTCGTTGAGAGTTGAACTCAAGACCTCCCGCTTACTAAACAGGTGCTCTAAACAACTGAGCTACGAGAGCCTTTATGTTCCTCTTTCTTAAAAAAAAATTACAGAAAATGCCCTTTGTATTTATCTTTTTGTTTTTAAAAAAAGAAAGAAGAGCATAAATGGCTCTCGTAGCTCAGTTGGTTAGAGCACCCGTTTAGTAAGCGGGAGGTCTTGAGTTCAACTCTCAACGAGAGCATTTGATCACTTACTAAATTCTAAGTTTTTTCTTCTAATATAATTTTTTTATGTAAATTATTTAAGAAATTCTAATATAAAGTCTTTTATTTTTATTTTTGATATTGTAATCGAAACTCCACATTGTAATCGAAATTCTGATATTGTCCATATATAGGAATTGAATTCTCAGAAACCTTTTTCTTAAAATAAACCAAATCAATTCTCACTATTTTGGTTACCAATTCCTTTTCTCAAACTAGAAAGGCAAAATGGCGTGTCACATTATCAAGTAAAAACATGCTGAAGAGAATTTTGTTGCCATTGCCACTTGTTTAAGCATACATGCTCCTAATTCACTGTTATTGTGTGCAATTCCAGGCCTATGTCACACAAGAGGATATATTATTGGGAACACTCACAGTCAGAGAAACCATAACATACTCGGCTCACTTGAGGCTTCCAAGTAGTTTTACAAAAGAAGAGGTTAAGAGCATTGTGGAAGGAACGATTATGGAAATGGGCCTCCTGGAATGCGCCGATCGATCAATCGGAAACTGGCACTTAAGGGGTATTAGTGGTGGTGAAAAGAAAAGAGTAAGCATTGCACTTGAAATTCTAACAAGGCCTTTCATATTATTTCTTGATGAACCTACTAGTGGCCTTGATAGTGCCTCGGCTTTCTTCGTTATTCAAACACTTCGAAGCATTGCTCGTGATGGAAGAACGGTTGTTTCATCAGTTCACCAGCCAAGTAGTGAAGTGTTTGCACTCTTTGACGACCTCTTCTTACTATCTGGTGGTGAAACAGTTTATTTTGGAGAAGCAAAGACTGCTATAGAGGTAAGCCTGGGAATCTGGTAGCTTGATTATAAGGATAGTTTTTCATTTTTGGTTTTGGAAGAAACTGAAAACTTAATCCCAATTTGCTTTAGAATTTTTATAATTCGAGTTTCTAGTTTATTCTTATAGGGTCACTTTAGGAGATCTTTAACCTTTGTTTATGAGTATTGCTAGGTCAACAATTGAATTCTTAAAGTACAATTTTGTTTTACTCTGCGACTAATGTTAGTTTTTGTTTTCACTTTTGTAGTTTTTTGCTGAAGCGGGTGTCCCATGTCCTAGTAGAAGGAATCCCTCTGATCACTTCCTACGATGTATAAATTCAGATTTTGATATCGTGACTGCCACCCTGAAAGGATCTCAAAGAATTCGTGTGCGTATAATTCTAACTCAATTCTTTATGTGCAAAATGTTCAACACCCTTTATTCCTTTTCATGTTTCAAATGAAATACAATGCAGTACATGCTTCTTTGAATCCCATTTGTGTCATACTTTAGAACCAATTCCTCAACTTGTGCAAACCGCCTCCCCCCAAAACACACACTTCCTTTTTCTTTCTTTATTTCAGCCATTGTTTTCTCGTACTAATTCTAATTCTGTGTCTGAATTATATAGGATGTCCCAACATCATCAGACCCTCTCATGAATTTGGCAACAGCAGAGATCAAAGCTAGGCTTGTTGAGAAATACAAGCGTTCAAAGTACGCAGATAAAACGAGAGCTAGGATGCAAGCAATATCAGCAATTGTAACTTTTCCAACTTGAGCTCTGTAGTCTCATTTCTTTCTGTGAAGTAGAACAGCAAATTCTTATGCACTGACTTGGTTCTCCTATTTTTGTGTTAGCTGTTGCCTATAAGAAATCAAAGCATGTTAACTTCTTTTCATGATGTTTGAACTTTCCTTTGAAACCTATTTGAAATTGTTTTGTTGCCATTATGTCATCTTAACAATTAATTCTTAAAGGGGAAGTCCCCTCCCTCTTTCATCTTAAAAATTGACTGCATCCATAGGTTGGCAAGGATCATGTTCCTTGTCAACTAAGGTTTATGTATCGGCACAAATAATCTACCAGACATGATAACTAAGCTACATCTGTTAATCCCTAGTCTTTGGCATGGTTGGCAAAAGGGGTGGCGGCTTAAAGTAGGACTGAGCCTTTTAAATCTTTGCAATGAAAAAGGAACAAAGTAAAATATGTGAACTATGCAGTTTTTGCTATATGTATGAAGCAGTCTTTGTTTGCAGGAAGGACATGTAATTGAAATGAAAAGTGGAAGTCAAGCAAGTTGGTGGAAGCAACTTTCAACCTTGCTGCGAAGATCATCTCTGAACATGTCTAGAGATGTGGGGTATTACTGGTTAAGGATAATCATCTATATACTTGTATCAATATGCGTTGGAACAATCTATTTTGACGTTGGCAACGGCTATACTGCAATCTTTGCCCGGGCAGCATGTGGTGCATTTATAACAGGCTTTATGACATTTATGTCTATTGGAGGTTTCCCATCTTTCATAGAAGAAATGAAGGTAAACAAATGCACAGACAGAAACAAGTATACATATGTGTATATATTTTGTTGTGTGTGTACAAAGGGTTACACAGTAGAAATTTCTGTTAGTTATTGGCTTCTCATACTTTGTTTTCTTCTTGTAAACAGGTGTTTTATCGAGAAAGACTCAATGGGTATTATGGAGTTTCAGTGTTCATCATATCCAACTTCCTCTCTTCATTCCCATTCTTGGCTGTAGTTACTCTTACTAGTGGGACTATTACTTACTATTTGGTGAAATTTCGGACAGAATTTTCACATTATGTGTACTTCTGTCTCAATATACTTGCCTGCATTTCTGTGATAGAGAGCCTCATGATGGTTGTAGCTTCTCTGGTTCCCAATTTCCTGATGGGCATAATTACAGGAGCTGGAATCATGGTAAGGAGATAAACTCAAATGTTTGATAAGCTTTCATTTTCTGTTTCCGTCATCAAGTCTATCCTTGCTGATATATCCTTTTCAACTAAATGTTTGTGTATGAAGGGAATCCTGATGATGACCTCGGGATTCTTCCGCTTGCTGCCGGATCTTCCCAAGCCATTCTGGCGCTACCCAGTTTCATATCTCAGTTATGGCTCATGGGCAATACAGGTAACACTTGTTAATCATCTATATTTTTCAAGCTGCTTGTGGAAATGATTTTGTCAAATGGATTTTCCCCTCAAAATCATAAAAAGTCCACTTAATTGCAAAGTATTCCTTTTCCCTCAGAAAAACTTATGCAAATAAAAACCTTTTCAAGATCCAACTAATGGACAAAAAGAAATTCATTTGTCTTATAAATAATCATTGCAGATGCAAAAAGAAAAAGGAAACACAGTAAAGCTTCATTGCTTTGTCAGATGAATGCATTCCCAACAAGTTAGAAACAGAATTATTTTAAGACATTTTAGAATCTCAACATTTTCTCAGAGATGCAATTAAAGCAGCCTAACTACATTGAGTAAAACTGCTGAACATTAGGGAAGATAGTCTATATTCTAAATGAAGATGTAAAAGACCCCCCCAAAGATAAAAAAAAATAAAACTACTCTATATCATAGATGAAGGCAGCTTAACTTCCATAATGCCACCATGCAGGCCCGGCTAGGTTTAACATATGATGTATTAAGCACCATATCAACCAGCTGATGCTATAAATCAGATGGTATTAATTTTTGTATCGTAATTTGACATGCAGGGCGCCTATAAGAATGATTTTCTTGGCCTGGAGTTTGATCCAATGATACCTGGTGATCCAAAACTGACGGGTGACTTCATCATCCAACATATGTTTGGGATACCAATAAACCACTCCAAGTGGTGGGACTTTGCTGCTATTGTAGCGATTCTTGTGTCATACCGGGTTCTCTTTTTCGTAATTCTCAAGTTTAAGGAGAACGCATCACCATTGTTTCAGACACTCTATGCAAAGAGAACACTACAACAGCTTAACAAGAGGCCTTCCTTCAGGAAATTACCCTCTGTTAGTTCCAAGAGGCACCAACCTCTCCACTCACTGTCTTCTCAAGAGGGCCTTAACTCTCCGCTGCAGTAGAAGAAGCATTATAACTGTCATGAGGGTTTATGAGCAACCACTTTTACAGTGTGTAATCTCTCCATGCGGTTTGTGTAATTAGTCACTTTTGCTCAGAAAAGATAAGATAGAAAAGTAGAGAGTTTCTGTTGGAATTTAAAATGCAGAAACTGTTTTAATTTATCTTTTTGTTTTTCTGATGGATATCATAAAAGGAATAACACGATACAAGGGATATTAGCTGGTTTATCGTATTTCTTTTGCCAAATCTAAATGTCACTCGTCTCATTGCATTTATGGGATTCGTTGCACACACTCTGGTTTGGGTGAAATTGCACTTTGTTACTTGACATTCAAAGTGTTGTATTCTTAACATACATTTTTGCAAACATTGCAACGTCTTCCTTCCTCCACTCGCTAAGACGCAATTATAAATGAGTGGGTTTCAACCCTTTTATTAACATGGTGAACCCATTTAATAAATAATTCGTGTCGACTGGTTTACCACGTCACATTCAAGAGGTTTAATTTTGTTAGCTTTAAGTCTCAGATTTAAAATTCCATGACATCTTGGCATTGTGTGTGAAAACCACACAAGTAATGTTGGACGATAGAATTTTCTCACACGTATACACTGTCAAGATGTCATGAGGGTTTAAACCTGAGACCAATATTTTGCAACTACAAGTCATTAAATAAACTGATTACCTCAATCGTATTGTATTATCCATTTGATAAATGAGTGGTATTCGGGTTGGAAACTTCTGACCCATTTAATGCAATAACCATGATTCATCACAAACTCAGAGAAGGGAGCCCAATTTTCCTGTTACCAAATCCCCTCTGTTCCCCTGTTTCCTCCTTATTCTTGTGACATGTGGCACACAACTTAACAATAATTTAACTCTGTTAACTCTCTTCAAAGCTTCAACCCTTTCTTCAAAAAAAATAATTAAAAAGAAATTGAAGTAAAGAAATAAAATCCCAGCACACGACCACCATCCAACCCTAGCGGCGGCAAGCCCCTATCCTCCACAACCCAACCCCAGCATCAACCTCTCCACCTCTGATGACCACGAAATGAACCCAGAAGAGGCCCACGACCGACCCCTCATGCTCTTCGCCTCTCGCTCCGTCAATCTCAGCGACCACCGTCCTCACTACCTTTCTTCCTCCTCCTCACCCCAAACGACGTCGTCAATCTCCCCGTCTGATGAGGAACAGACATGTCAGCATCACTTGATGGGATTGGGAATTTGGGTTCATTTTGTTCTCTCTAGGTTTCTTCTCTTTCTTTGTTTTTTCTTTGAAGTTTTGGGTTTTGGATTTCCATTCAATGTGTCATCTTTTCAGGTCATGAAAGTCGAAATTGAATTGGGAAACTTGGGTTGGATTTGTTATTTGTGTATGATTATATGTTTTTTTACTGGTGAATGGTTGGTTACCTGGATGCGATGTGAATCGGGAAAATTGGGATTGTGTTGTGGAGGATAAGGGGTTGACGCCGCTGGGGTTGGGTGGTGGTCATGTGCTGGGTGGCTGTTGAAGTTCGATGAGTGAGTGCTGGGATTTTATTTTTTTACTTCAACATTATCAGTCAAATATGTATTTTAATTATTTTTTCAAAAAAAGGCTGAAGCTTGAAGAGAGTTAACAGAGTTAAATTATTATTAAGTTATGTGCCAGATGTCATAAAATTAAGGAGGAAATAGGAGGGCACAGGGGATTTGGTAATAGGAAAATTGAACTCCAGAGAAGGAAAGAGATAAATAAAAAATAAATAAAATCATATTTGTGGAAACATATATTTCACTAGCCAATAAAAAGACGACACGTGGAAAATGAATATTCCTTAGGTCAAACTAATTATCCTAATTAAATTCTATTTAATTAGGGAAATTATTTTTGATTTAAGATAGGAATATCTCTCTAAATTAAGGAACCAATCTCCACTAATTCCTAAAACCTTAGTATACAAGGAGACTATAATTACATAGCTACACAAGACATTTGAGGTAACGTTTTCTCACCTGAAAAAACCCTCTCTCTCTCTCTCTTGTCGTCGCCTCCTCCCCCACTCCCATGGCTCTGGCCACCACACACGGCTAAGGCCACCCGGCTCTCCCTGTAAGAAAAAACTTCATTCATTTTAGCTATTGTCGTGTTTTTATCAAGATCCAATTGAACCAACTTAGGCATCGAAGGGCCTTTGGCCAACACCCTTGGGTGTGGTCTATTTACTTCTATTTATTTTGCAGGGCTCAAGGAAGAGAGATAAGGAAGATCGAAAATTGAGGAATCAATCCACAAATATCCTCGTGCGGAATTTTGCTCAAACAATATTCATGACCTGAGAGAGAGAGAGAGAGAGAGAGAGAGAGAGAGAGAGAGAGAGAGAGAGAGAGAGATAAGGAAGAAGATAAGTGGTGGCTCATGATGGGTTTGGGTGGTGGGCTTTTTTAGTTGAAAATATTGGCCCAAAACTTGCTGTCTTTTTTTTTAAAACCTCCAACTTATCACGCTAAACCCAAACCAAAACCATTGCTGTATCAAACTCACTTGTTTCAATATTGCATTAAAAACATATTTAAGGATAGTTCCAGCCAAGGTCTAAAATATCGATGGTATCGAAAATATCGGTAGTCTAAAAACACAGAAATTTCAATGGAAATATCAGGATATTATCGATATCGATAAAAATTAAATAAAAATTGAATAAAAACCACGGAAATTGTAAAAAAAACTTGCAAATTTTTATTGAAACTTTGGAGGATGTTTATTCAGTCAATTATCTATTAGTTTATCACACAAAAATTGGAAGGGAATGCATTGCATGATAGGTTTAACTGATTTAAGTTGATTATATAGCGAGCTGACAAACACTGTGAGTGTAGAAAATATATAGTAATTAATGAAAGAAGATTAAACACACCATAATCATTTTTATATAATGATTTATTACAGTATTTTACACTTTATACATAGCATGGTAAGATACATGAATGACTTAGTACCACATAGAGTTCCTATGAGGTTCACATTTTTCATTATCTTCATCATCTCTATGTGTAGAGTAAGTGTATTGTGAAGAGTAGTCATCAAATGATAAATCCCTAAAATAGTTTGGCATGTAATTGTTAACATGTCACCCATATGGATCCGAGATTGGTTGATGTTGTCCATAAGCAAAATCATTTGAAGATTGGATCTCGGATTCTTTCCATGAGCCGCTCGATTCCATCCCAAAAGGAAAGGTCAAAGATTCATATTCTTATGTGAAAATCTGATTCTTGCAAAAACAGTTCAAAACAAAACAATATAAATATACATATTTTAGCATATTATCACAAAAACATAAACAACATGGTGGTTAAGGCATCGGAGGAGTGAAATGACAAGGGTTTGAATCCCCTTTGCGTGTGTGCTTTGTGTTTTTTTTTTCTTTCCTTTTTTTTCATTCCATAGATATTTTTGATATTTTCAATATTATGGCGATATTTTGACCAAATATTGCTGAAGTGTGAGCGAAATTATCGTCATCGATATTTTACGAAATTATCGTTGATATTATGCGTATGGACCAAATATGTGTATGGATACGCTCCGAAATATCCGTGATTCGAAAAAACGATAATATCCTCGATATTTCGTCGATATTATTGATATTTTAGACTATGGTCCCAGCCTTAAAAAACATATAAAATGTTCGGGTTATAACCGATAAGCCATAACTCTTTTTCCTTTTCGTTTTCTTCAACAAACTGTCGTTTCTTCTCTCTCCTCTCTCTCTCTCTCTCTCTCTCCTCCTCTTGCTCTCTTTAGAGACTAAGACAGAGGTTGATGAGGATTTGAATTAACGTAATCTATGTATATAAAGCAAAAGGCAGAGAATGATAAAACATTCAAAATACTAGAAAATGCCTGTAGTTTATGCAAACATTAAGAATTGAAATTATTAATTAAATGAGAATAATATGGTAAATTCACACTTTTTCAAATTAAAAGAATTTTTAAAATAAAAATAAAATAAGATAATGGTCCTATTTTTACCCTCCGTTTGGATGAGAGAACTCGAAATTTAACTAAACGTCGTTATAGTGCCATTTAAAAAATTCTGTCATTCACAAAATTCGAAATACATAAATCAAACACACTAAAATCTTCAATTGCCAGAAATTGAAATTATGGAAATCTAAATTTCGTCATTTTAGAATTTTATTTAATTTTCAATTCCTTTATCCACACAGAGGGTAGGAGAAACTGACAATTCCCTTGTTTGACAACTTAAGTGCGGAATTTATTAAATGACGTGTGGAACAAATCATGGAAATTGGGGCATCAAATTCCCGAGTTTAATTTCCACCAAAATATGCGTCATTTCACAATTTTCATAGTGTCATTTACAAAAGAATTAATTGTCGATTTACTCCTGAACTTGTATGCTACTTTCAATTTGCACCCTCAAATTTTTTTTTTGGGAAAATTAAGTACACGAACTAATTTTTATTGCCAATTCCCCCCTATCATCTAAATCTCAACATTTCATCCAATTTTCCTTTAAATATGTGGGTAAATTGGTCATTTTATATATTAAAATAATATAAAATCTAAAATAAATAATTTTAATAAAAAGAGCCCTGTTCAGTCAGCATAAAATTGAAGTTATGCCAAGTATTGTGTGGTTTTGCGAACAGAGAAGATAATATTATGTTTCACATTATATGATGCAGGCACAGCAGCTTCTCAGCCACTTCCGGAATCAGCGAGAAGGGGCAATGGGGAAGGGAAAATAAAGACAATTTTGTTGATCTGTTTTGAGATTCTCCTCCATGATATTTTCTCCCCTTCAAGATATTCCATTAGGTCTATTTTTTTTAATATTCTTTAATTTATTCTAGCTTCAGAGAAGTCTAAATATTTTTTTCCCTTTTTTTGATGGGTGATCATGGAAACATTGCGAAGTACACGAAATGGGACTGAATCAGAAGCCTAGGATGTCTAAACTTTTCTTTCCATGGGTATTCTTTTTACTTTTTCCTCCCTCCTCTAGAGCTTGGAAAAAGGGAGTTTATGTGCTAGGTAGGTTACTTTGCTCTTAGTTTCCCTGAAAACATAGCTTGGTTGAGTTTTAGAAGCGTGCATTGACTTAAGTTTTCTTATGTTTTTGATTGATTTGTTTCTCAATCAATGTTGTACATATACTTGTACATAATGCTATAGACTCGTGCAATTTGCAATATGATCACAGCATTTCTATTTATGTGCTATTTGATGCCCATTTGTTCTTGTTTCTTAATCTCAGTTTTGTTGGCAGAAATTTATGCTCCATTTGAACCTTTATCTGATGCCTTAAGTTGGGCTGACAATGGGCTGGCTATATTTGAGAAAAGTGGAAATCTAAATTCTGTCATTTTAGAATTCTATGTAATTTTCAATTCCTTCGTCCAAATGGAATGTTATGGAACAAAACCATCCATTATATTTTTTTTATTATAAATTAATAAAAAAAAAAAAAAAAAAACAATTGGCAGGGCTAGTATAAATTAATTTAACGGTTTTTGTGGTGCAACCGCACCACACTAATACAAACTATTGGCACCACAAGGACAGGCAACCAACGAACCCCAAACATTCTAAAGACATGACGACGTCGTTTGAATCGTCTTGTCCCTTTTATTATAATTCTCTAAAACCCTAGCAAATAAACAAAACAGACAAAACCACAAACTCTTAAGCCCTCCCCTCTCTCTCACTCCTTACTCTCTGACTCTCAAATCCTCCAATGGAGCAGAGATTAGCAAACACATGGCGCATGTCAGTGAACGAGAAGAAGTTCATCAAGACCGCTCTACTCTCCGACCTCCGAATCGATGGCCGTCGCCCCTTCGACTACCGTAACCTCACCATCAAGTTCGGCAAAGACGAGGGCTCGGCGGAGGTCCAGCTTGGCCAAACCCATGTAATGGCCTTCGTCACGGCCCAGCTTGTCCAGCCTTACCGGGATAGGCCAAATGACGGCTCTCTCTCCATCTTCACCGAGTTCTCTCCAATGGCCGACCCCTCCTTTGAGCCTGGCCGCCCCGGCGAGTCCGCTGTTGAGCTCGGCCGCGTAATTGACCGCGGTCTTCGGTTAGTTCCTTTTCCCGTTTCTACTATCAATTTGTTTATACTTTTAATTTTAGGTGAACCTTGTGTGTTTTCCAAATTTAGAATTTTTTTTTCGTAATTTATGCATATTTTTATGGGAAAAGTCTATGAATCCATTTTTACTTTTGTTTTAAAGTTCGATTTTTGTTATATTTAGTCATGCTCTGGATATGACGTGCGTGGTTAAATTCACTTTGTTTATAAATTTTTGGGACTAATGAGCTGAACAATATTGTCATTTGAGTAATGAGAAACAAGAAAGAATTGATATGTGACAGGACAGTGTTGTTGTGCATTGAAATGAATTAATATGCAGGGAAAGCAGGGCGGTTGATACAGAATCGCTTTGTGTTCTTTCGGGGAAGTTAGCATGGGCTATCCGTGTTGACCTCCATATTTTAGATAATGGAGGGTAAGCTCTACTTCCTTTCTATTCCGACATTGTATTTTGTTTTCTTTATGTTTTCCCTGCTATATATTGAAATTTACCTTTTTAGAAATAAAATGTGGACAGAAACCTTATTGATGCTGCTAATATTGCGGCATTGGCTGCTTTGTTGACGTTTCGGAGGCCTGAGTGCTCCGTGGGGGGAGAACATGGTCAGGAAGTGATTGTACATCCACCTGAGGTTAGCTCCTGTTGCTCTTGCTCTCTCTCTGTACACAGATTCTCACTGATCAAGTCCCAGTAAATTCTTATATGAAACGTTTGCATGTAGAACTCAAATTTTCCTGAAGTCCTACTTGAAAATGGATGATATTTTCCGCCAACGAACTGAAACTAGATCCAAACGAAATAAAAATGGATAAATATTCCTAACCAAAAAAACACAATAATCTGAAATTATAAAGTTACCAGAAGACCTGTATGTTGTGGTCAAAAACATTAATTTGTGCTTTTGACACTAGGTGATGAGCTTTGCAAATCAAGATACAAGGAAGTATACGTGTGTGTATTAGTGTAAAATACTATGCATATCACACTGGAATAACCCTTTTAATTTTTATATGTATGGCATTTTGACAGGAGAGGGAGCCACTTCATCTAATCATACACCATCTACCTATAGCAGTAACCTTTGCATTCTTCAGTTTCGAGAGCAGTGTGGTAAGAAAAAGTTTTTTTTTTCTTCTAAATATGATGTTTGCAAAAAACTTGGCTGAAACCATGAAGTTCTTTGTCTGACTTGATTCGATGACACATAGGTGATTGATCCAACCCACCATGAAGAGGCTATTATGGGGGGGCGAATGACTGCAACACTTAATGCAAATGGAGATGTTTGTGCCATTCAAAAAGCTGGAGGGGAGGGTGTCTTGCAGAGTGTTATAATGCAATGTTTGCGAATTGCCTCTGTCAAGGCTGGTGCTATGACAGAAAAGATAAAGAAGGCGGTGAGGTTTTCACTCTATGAAACAGTCTTTTAATACTTGATTTGCCTCTCTTTCACTTGAAGAAAAATTATAACCCTTTATGAAAAATTCTAGAATCATAACATGAACTGGTTAATCTAGAAGGCAAATGGCAGATTCTCATTTTTTTTCTTCTCAAGTACACATCAGTGACATTTTTCATCAATATTGCTTGGAAAGGTCTCTTGGAAAAGTACTCATGATCAAAAGAGACTAAATAAGTGTTTACTTCAAATAAATATTTGGATATAACAATCAAGATGTTGATTCATTTGGAAAAGCTTAATGTGGTCAAATGTATCCTCAAGTTTCGGCTATTCTTAGTCTTTCTACTGCAATTCAAATGTAGGTTGATTCATACAACACAGAAAGAGCATTACGCAAGATCAAGCGCCATACTTCTTCTGACCCCATGGATGTTGATAGAGGTGCTTCTAATACAGGGGTGACACAAAACTCCTCTGTTGATCATTTGGAGAGATTAAAGCCGGTTTCGGAGGAAGGCATTGCCAATCAAAGTGAGGATGTTGAAGGTGAAACTCAATTATCAGACAAAAGGCAAACTAACAAGGTTAATGATGCGAAGAATTTTATTGGGGGGCCCTCAAGTTGGTAAGTTTCTAATTTAATGAAAATTTAGGGCCTCGCTCCTGATTATTTAGCTGAGTTCAGAATGGGAATATATTGAGCATTGGATGGGTTTAAACTTAGACTTCCCTATTTTCTCCTAAAAACTGAACCAAAAATAGGCCATCAATCAAGTGATTGGGGAAAATGAACATAATTTTATATTCTTGAAACGGGTTCTATAGGCACATGCATACTTATTTCTATGCTATGAAGAATAAATTTATTCTTTGTATAACTAGTTTCAGTAAAAAAAACATTCTTGATAAGCCCAGGCCCAGCAAAAGTAAATAATTGAATAAATTAGGAAGGTTGACCTGTATCGATTTATTTGATTCTAGTTTTCTTATTAATATTCTTCTTTCTTTTTTCCTCAGGGATCCATACTCAAAGGGTGTTGATTCGGATTTCTTAAAAGCTTCTCTAGCTTCCCATGGTACTATTTTTTGTGATCACTTATAAGAGTAAAGGAAAATGACCATTATACCTATTGCTGCTCCTTGTGATGACTTTAGCTCATTCCAGAGTTTTTAAGACTAATGATCCTGTTTATTTAGTTATTCATCCTTGTGGAAAGTGGAATTGACTCATAAAATGGGGAAATGCATATTGGTTATGACTTACAAACGAAAAGAAATTATGTAGGTTCTTGGTTTTTACCCTTCTTATGTGACCTAATTGTTAAGAATCATGCTTCCATTTTTTAAATTAATAGTGTTGGCCCTGCTGATAGCATTGAAGTTAGTGGATCTGTAGAGGTGATGTTTAGAAATTCCAACATTGTGCTATTGTTTCAATCTTAGATGTTTGTGTCTAACTTCTCAGTAAAAGAAAAAGAAGAACTCAAGAGGCAAATTAACATTGTATTACTGTAGAATTTATTTAACAATGAACACCTTTCTTTTGGCCTGATGTAATGAGCATGCTTAGTAGTCTATATTTGGCATGTAAGATGTTTGTTCATACTAGTTTCATTCATGAAATGTTCAACTTAGAATGTAGATATAATTATGCATGATTGTGCATACTTAGACAGACATGCACATACAGGAAGAGAACTTCTGTTTACATGCATGCACTCCCAGACATGCACATGCGCTTTTATATGAGATGGAGAGAACTTTAATCTATAGGCATTGACTGCAGATGCATGATATGTGCAGGAATGTCAATGCCTACTAAGAAACAAAATGACTCAAAAGGTGAGGAAACAACCAGCGGAGCCAAGCCAGAAGAACCTCCTGAAGATATTAATCCAAAACCTTCACCCATTAGGGCAGCTGAAACTGCAGAACAAACAAATGGAGAGAAAACCTTGAAGGATGCTGTGAAGCCCAAAAACAAAAGACCCAGGAGAAAGAATCGCTCCTCTACAGGTCCAAGCTAGATGGTCTTGTCCTCATGGCATGTATGGTGTTATTCTGTTTCTTGGACATATTTTCATATGTGCTTCTCTGTGCCTTAAGTGTGGATAAATCAATTTTGTAAAAGAAAAAAAATAATTATCTTTAAAAAGCAAGGATATCTCGTCTTCTTACTCACCGATCTTAGAAAAAGATAATTGATCTGTTTTTTATCGTTATGAAAAGTGAATACGTGCTTTCAAATGCTTGGAGTGGCAGAAAATTTCGTTTGGTGATATTTTACTGTGCACGTTGCTTTGTCACCATGTTACTTGGCAGATACTTGTGTGCTGCAGTTCTCTTTGGAACTCATGAAAGGCAAAAGGAGTTGAACAAGTCTGCGATCAACTGCAAATTGATTCGAGGGGGATCGGTATGGCTAGTAAATTGAGAAATGATGGATGATCGTCTGCAACTAAGTCTGGCTTGACCAAGTTGCTTGCAACTGTTGACCAGAAAAATGAAGCATTATCTTGTTCTCATTGTTGGCTAAAGCTGCTAAGTTGCTTCTCATGCAGTTGTGGTGACTCACATCTAACTGTTTAGTTGACATTCAGGATTTTATGTATTGCTCTGTCGTGTACTTTGCGTTGTCATGTATGCATGTTTTGTTTACCCCTTTAGTTTTGGTGTGCAAATTGTACATGAACGAGGTTACTAAAATTACTAAAAAATTTCTGTTGCGCAAGAAATGATAACTACCTACTTTCTACTATTTCATCCTCAGCCTCCTGCATGTCAATACTTAGAGTAAAGGTGACGTCTAATTTCATTTTGGCAAAAATAAAGAAATCAACATTAGGTAGGAATTGATCAAAAATTCTTTTTGCATTCCCCTACAGCATAGTCACTGCAGTGGAGTGGAATTTAACCAACAAATTCAGGATGAATTCGTGTGTCCTCTATGCCCAGGACAGTTTAACCACCAATTCAGGATGGATTGGTGTGGCCTCTATGCCAGGGAAAAATTATAGAATACTACGGTAGTATGACCACGTGGTACATCTTGTACACGTGTTATAATTTGGATAGACAACATGGTTTATTTTTCCCCCTTTTAGGGAATAGTATGAATACATATCCACTAATATTACAACACGTGTACAAGATGTACCACGTGACCGTACTATTGTAGTATTCTATAATCTCTCATGTCGAGGACACCAAAATGTCGAACCATGAATGAAGAAATGCATGAGAGACAAGCATATTAGCTAGTGATTCTGAGGCCCAAATTCTTCACTGGAGGGGACACCAAAGACCTCTGATTTTCCATCCATTCGATAGATAGAGTGGAGGGCAGAGCTTTTGGTTTTTTTTTTTTCATGTTGTTAAAAGAGTTGAACAATCAAGATAGATGATGAGTGTTTGATCAAATTGATCGGGTCATTTCTTCAAGTCTACTGGTCTATCAGGATGCCTCAGTTGCATACATCACCACATCTCCACTTGCAACCTATTGTAATTATAAAAGGTTCGTATCGTTGTGACCAGGGACGGATCTTCATGGGGGGTAGGCTGGGCTACTTCCTGGCCCAAAATTTCCCCCCCAAAAAAAAACAAAAACATACATGCCTTTTGCCTAACTTAAACCCTAGAATACTCAAGTTCAAATTAAAACTAAAATTAAAGATACATACAATCAAGATAGCTTCCTCCCTTGGGTTTCTCCTAAATACATGTATGTATCTTTAATTTTAGTTTTAATTTGAACTTGAGTATTCTAGGGTGTAAGTTAGGCATGAATTATAATTTCGGGATTTTGTGAAATTAGGGCTTTGATTTTAGGAATTTTGTATAAAAATGCATTTGAGGGGTAAGGCTCATTACATCCCTTTGATTAGGTCTATATATATATATATGTTTCTTAATAAAATTCACTCATACCGTCAAGAAGTATGTAAATTTTGCCGAGTCAGCTTTCAAATCTTGAATCCTCAACTAGTCGTGACCTTATCCTGAACTCTTAAAATCTTTGTTGCTCCACCCTTGTAGGGGCAAAAAAACCACCATTCATGTCAAAGTTAAACCACTTACATTACAATGAGTAATGTTAGCGAGGCCACATGATAGTACCACGCTGTGTATTACTTCTGTAATAAAGGTATGTCCAACCAATATAAGTAGGTCACACAACCATTAGATATGCAGTACACAATACGGTATAGTAATGAGGTCTCTCTAGCATCTATCTTTGAAGGTTCTACTATAATAAATATTAGCCCACCACTGCAGCATATAAATATTAGGCCATTAGCCCACGCGTGCATGTCTTTTCTTGTTTTAATATTAGCACATTCATTATGTGTCTCTCTCTAAGGGAATAAGAGGGAATCATAGGCTCTCCTTTCACTTTATTATTGCACATTTCATTTTTTTTTTTTGTGTGGAGAAAATGGAATCATTTTGTAAAAATCATGATATTGATATGCCAGATATGAATGTTTGTTATAAAGTTGGATCCATCCTTACTTTTAATATATATATGTTTAAAAATAGGGTTTTTAATTGATCCCCAAAAAAAAAAAACAAAAAAAAAAGGCCACCCTTGTAAATATTCCTGGGTCTGCCGTTGGCCACCACTAACATTGTCTCTAAATTTGATCGAAAATGTAAGAGAGGACTAATGGTGCTTAACGGAAGTGGAGCACAAATTCAGAGACCATTACTTCTAAAGCCAATAACAACAAAAACAATTTTGAAAAAGAACAAAAGATAAAGCTTCATTAAAAGCGGACTTGTCAATGTTAGCCCACCTCCCTAGTAATTTTGGGCGGCGGATGTAATAAAGTAACATTGTGATTTGTTGAATTTTGTGAAGAGGCGTAGCCAGTGCAATAAGTAAAAGATGGCGTTGGTTACTTACTACACCCCCTACGTACCACTTTTTCAAACTTAATTGTAATAAGTAAAAGGTGTTTATTTGAGGGTCACTTTTGTAGGGTCTATTTTGTATTGTATTTCATTAATTCAAACAATCTATTTTGTAGATACTCATTCAAAGATCATCCCTACAAAAAATCACTTGAATTTGATATTATTTGACCACTCAATTGAATTATTAAAATTTTAGTACTTTCTTGAAGTATCGTGTTCATTGATTTTGTAGGACACAATTGGATATCGAAACGTTTTCTGATATGTCTAATTTTTTGCAAGGATGATCTATGAATGTAGACTTAAAAAATCGATAGTTTGGATCATTGGAAAAAATTCATACAGGACCCTTTAGGGTATTCCTCAATATAAGGGTCATATATATAGAGCTTTTATTGAGGGATCTATCAAATAAGCTTATTTGGACAGGACCCACCCCGAATTCCTCGGAATCCGTGATGAATCCTGTGGTTTTTCCGACATCCAACCGATGCCTGGTCCACTTATTAATTATAAACATCCTCTTCCTTTAAAACCAAGGAAAAGAGGGTCGAGATTTCTACCGAAATTTGGGCAGTCTCCTATGAAAAATGGGCTTTACCAAATTTTCAACATGTCAAAAACACAGTTTAAAATCACCAAATTGCAGCATGCACAAAGTACATTACACACAATAAACAAACAGGCCTCTGGCCTCATAACCAAACATTTTCTAAAACGTTCTTGTTTTTGAACTCCTTTGTAAATCCATACACCCGTAACAATTATCGTAATAGCAATAAAAAAAAAACTTTCTTCTTCCAAGATTCATGTCCACACTTAGAACAATACAAGCACAACTCAAACAGTTTATTTTGTGGCTGCACCTAAGTTAAACCCCAGGTTATCTACATACCCCTCTGTGAGGGATCAAGCCACACGTAGTTCTTATGACAAAAAGAATCACAATTTAGAAACATACAGATATTGTCCAATTGAAACCCACAATTAAATTTAGATTCATTCTCAACTTCAATTTCCACAAGGCACACCCTGAACACTTTATAAGTTCCTTTCCTTTTATCGGTTCTTTCCCGCAACCATACCTTATCCAAGGCATATGTTGCCGAACAACCTTTTCCAAACCATAAATCAAACTTTCATACATGTGCAGAGTTACTCACGAAGCATAAGTTCAAGAATCTTAAACTGAAAACGAATCCACACACACACACACACACACACACACACACACATATATATATATATACACCATCATAATGTACCAGGGGAAAACAAACCAGCTCGGGGATCGTTTGACTAGACCACATGGAGGAATCCTCAACAACCATGTGGCCAGGGACGAACCGTCCAACAGGGGGACTAGGCTCCTAGACACGCACAGCAAAATCATCAATACTCATGCGGTTGAAACTAAGTCCTATGGGCACAGACTGCCCGACAAGGGCCTACGGTAACACCCCATCAAGGGTGCCCGGGTTCCGACATGTCCAAACCATAACCACATTTTCCAAGTATCCATTATCTATTCCAATATCAGTATCCGAGGGGGGTGTGTTGTACATGAGATTGCGTGTCATCTCCAAAATCCACTTTCATAAACTAATATATATAATAAAAGATAATATTCTCAAAATCCAATTTCCAAATATTCAAAGGTACCCCAAACCCATATATAATAATAATAGTAATCCCTAGAAATCCCATAATCATATCTTCCATAACTCAAAACATTTGTAGTATAGACAACAACTCTCAAAAGCATATACTCCAACCCCACACATTCATAACCTCAAACCAAAATATTAAATACCAACCGATTTGGTTTCCACAATCATAATCGAATTCCAGATTCACATAGGAATTATCATTATTCAACATCAAATCATGCATCAATTCACACCATCCCCAAAGCTTCATTTATATCAATATAACAGCCAATAACCACAATTAAACAATATTCTAATCTCAAAATTAAAGTACTATATACATACCTTTCAAATGTTTAGAGAGTAATGCACGCTAAATCAAATGTCCAAACACTACCAAAACTTGTTATACGGCTTCAACCATGCATTTAAAATCAAACCCTAGTTCTCGGGACTTAATGTGGACCCGCCACCTTAAAAAAGCCCTAAGAATATTCTAGTACTTTCCAAAGGACGGGATGGTCTCAAAAGACCCATGGTCAACGATTTGGTCAAACTTTTCATTTTTGGTCAACGGGGCCCGCGAGGCCCATGACCTCTGATTTCAAATCCAAAAGTTTCTAGAGGTCCAACAAGGTCTACTGAACACGTCCTGAAAGTTTGATCTCGATCGAGCGGTCGGATCGCTCTCGATCACACGATCGAAAGGTCACCGGTTTACCTAACCCTAAAATCATTGATTCGGAGTATCTGTGAGTTCCTACACGATCCTAGAGGTACAGAGAACAACATATTTGGAATTGGAGCCGATCCAACGGCCCGAACATATCAAACCCGGATATCGCCTAGTAGGCGTAAATTTGTTAGACTATCATACGACAACCAAATTCGAATCTGAGCATACCATCGCGCTTGGGATGACATGGGGATCAAATTAGAGCACAATGGGCCACCACACCATGGCCCACGCGCTGCCACATGCGTCGGCAGCGCGTGGGTGGTTTAAGAAAATTCTGGCGACAGAAAATTCTCGAAACACCCTATAATAAATATACCAATACGTTCAGACTAACAAGGGAACCCTTTTTGTTCTTGTACCATGGCCAAAACGTTACCGGAGCTAAATGAAATCTTAGCCCTACCACTGCCCTAATATGGGTACATTGATAGATCACGAAGAGTAGATGAAGTTTCATACCTCACTCGACGAAAATGGCGGCCGTAGTCACCGGAAACGGCGTCGGAAACTTCGAAAATCCCCCGAACTTCCAGTCGTTCCAGTTTAATTTCCTTGGGTTTTTGAGCTTGGAAAAATGGGTGGGTTAGATAGAGGACGTTGATACGAAACTTTTGCAACCAATTTCACCTGAAGTTGAGTATCACGCGGAGGAGAGAGAGAGAGAGAGAGGAGAGCTGACGCGCAGAGAGAGAGAGAAGGAGAGAGAGCTGATCTGTTTTTAAAATCCAACTTCGAAAAATTTACGGTTGTGCCACTGCACTTCCGTTGACCACAACTTCTTCGTTAAAACTCCTATTTGGGCCCACTATGTGTCTACGAACTCAGGAGAGCAAGCTCTAAGCATCGATGCCATTCATTTCCCCAAAATCCGTCTGGATTAAAAAGTGACCAAAGTACCCCTACTCCCAAGGGCAAAATTGTAATTTCATAAAAGAATTAAATTGAATTAAATTGATTAAATTGGGTCAGGGATGTTACATATTTGAGGGACACTATTGTAGGGCCCACTCTATTGTATTTCACTAATCCAACGTCTATTTTTTAGATAAACATTTAAAGATTATCTTTACAAAAATTCGCTTGAATCCGATATCATTTGACCACACAATTGAGTTATTGAAATTTTAGTACTTTCTTAAAGCATTGTGTTCATTGATTTTTGAGGACACTATTGGATATCGAAACGGTTTCTAATTTGTCCAATTTTTTGCAGGGATGATCTATGAATGTAGACTTAACAAATAAATGGTTTGCATCGTTGAAAAAAAAAACTCATAGGGGACCCTAAACGGTGTCCCTTAAATAAAATTATTCTCTAGTGCGAACGTCCGAAAACTGCTTAACATCTAGACTCATTTTTTTTTTCACATGATCTGAATGAATTCATTCTTTCAATGGAAAGTGGATTTCAGTCTCACTTTGCCCCCTGAAACTCATTTTGTCTCACTTTACCCTATATTTCAAACAAACTTGTCTCACTTTACCCCATTTTTCATAAAATATTAATTCAAATTTGAAATTCAAATTTTAAAAATTAATATTTTAGAAAAAATAAGATTAAAACAAAACAAAAACTACATCCCTACCCTTGTCCCTCCACATCCCCATCTATCTCCTCCTACCCTTCCCCATTTGCCCCGTCCTCTCTCTCTCTCTCTCTCTCTCTCTCTCTCTCTCTCTCTCTCTCTCTCTCTCTCTC
>NW_018921556.1:326985-343759 GCF_002207925.1 Prunus avium | reverse complement strand
CTCTCTCTCTCTCTCTCTCTACCCCTAAAATCTCAGTCAAGTCTCATTTTTCTCAGGGATAGGAGGAGATGAACCCCTAAAAATCAAAATTGAAGCAAAAACTGATGTAACTACCCTATTTCTATGCTAGAGAAAATCAAGATTTTATTTTTATTTTTTGTGTTTTTTTTGAGAAAAATGAGTCCTAGTATTGAAGAAAGGGAACAAATAGCTTAGAACTCAAAGGATCATAAGAGAGGCACCTGGTGGCAATGGGAATGGCAAATTTTTGTTTTGTTTTAATCTTATTTTTTCTAAAATATTAATTTTCTTTACAATTTTTTTGTATGGATTTTAAGTATTATTGAAATTTCAATTTTTAATTAATATTTAATATATAAAAAAGGGGGTAAAGTGAGACAAGTTTGTGTGAAATATAGAGTAAAGTGAAACAAAATGAGTTTCAACGGGCAAAATGAGTCTAGAATACACTGTCAAGGGTATATAAAAAAATAAGCCTTAAAAAAAGGGCACTAAAGTACACATAACAGCCTCCAACTTCTCTCTACAGTCCACCAATGAACGAAAAGCCCAATCTAGAGGTGATGTTCGAATTTTTTGTATTGGCAAAGCATGGTTTCTATACATTGGAATCCGTATTATAGGGTTCACTCCGTATTGTATTTCGCTAATCCAAACCGTCTATTTTTTAGATAATCATTCAAAGATCATCTCTACAAAAAATCATTGGAATCCAATATCATTTGACCACTCAATTGAGTTATTGAAATTTTAATACTTTCTTGAAGCTCCATGTTCATTAATTTTGTAGGACACAATTGGATGCCAAAACGGTTTCCGATTTGTCTAATTTTTTGCAAGGATGATCTATGAATGTAGACTTAAAAACTAGATGGTTTGAATCGTCGAAAATAAATTTGTAGGGAACCCTAAAGGGTGTCCCTCAATAGAAGGGGACTATATATATATCTACAAAATAGACGGTTTAGATTTGTGAAATACAATGTAGAATAGGCCCTACAAGGATGTCCCTCAAATAACTTATTTGAGGGATCCCTCAATGGAAGCTCTCTGGATATACGAGAGCATTTTTACTCACCACTTTAATCCAAGGTGTACCCTCCTTTTTAAAATTCGACACATGTCCATTCTTGTAGCCATAGTTAACTCTTTGTTTTTAAATATTTAAAAGTATTTAAAACTAAAATAATAAAGTTAAATAATAATTAAACAACATTAACACCTCACTCCATCCCTCTCGCCTCATCTCGACCCACCCTCGCACCCCATCCTAGTAGCCACCATTCCACAACAACCCCCCTCGTTCACCCTCTGCCGTCCCCACCCAACGAAGTCTACTACCAACAACAACCCCACACCCTCTAATGTAAAACCAGAATTCAATCTCTGTAAAACTAAGTAAAATTTTCGGCCTTATCCCAGCAATAAGTCATGGGTTTCTAAAACTTTGTTCAATTTGGCTTTGAGTATTTGTTTGGTACAGATCTAGAATTTTGGTTCAATTTATGGGCTTAGTTTTTAGTGAGTGTGTTTTTATCTTTGATTTGGGTATTGTTATTTTCCATGCTTGTTTTGTTTCTAGTCTTGGTGTGTTTGATTTTGGGTTGGAATTGTGGATTCTAATTGTTGGTTATGGCTAATTTGTTTTGTTTGATTTGGTGGGGGTGGTCGGGAAGGGAGAGCTAGAGGGTTTTGGTGGAAGGCATTGGTTTGTATTTTGAGTGGCTGATTGGACATAGTGTTCAAGCAAAATTTTGCATGGGGAATATTTGTAGGTTGATTCCTCAACCTTCGATCTTCCTTCTCTCTCTTCCTCGATCCGTGCAAAATAAATAGGAGTAAATAGCACACCCGGGGGGTGTTGGCCAAAGGCACTCCGATGCCTAAGTTAGTTCAATTGGATCTTGATAAAGATATGACAATAGTTAAAATAGATGGAGTTTTCTCTCATGGGGAGAGCCGGGTGGCCAGAACCGTGTGTGGTGGCACTTAGCCGTGTGGGAGAGAGAGGAGAGAGAGTGGCGGCAAGAAAGGGTTTTTTGAGTGAGAAAGAGTTACCTTGAGTGTTTTGTATAGTCATGTATTTATAGGCTCCTCATGTGCTAGGGTTTGAAAAATAATCCTCATTTGGTTAGGATTATTCTTACCCATAAATAGAAGATTGGAATTAATCAAGGAGATTTGTTGGAAATCTCATCCTTGATTTCATGAGATATTCCCATCTTAAACCAAAGATAATTTCCTTAATTAAATAGAATTTAATTAGGTGTTGACCTAAGGAATATTCCTTTTCCACGTGTAGCCCATCTATTGGTTGCCAAAATACGTGTTCCCACAAATGCCCCCCAGCTTCTGCATGGTGCTTACGTGGCATGGATGAGATGATAAATATTTATTGTGCTTTCCAATTGCATATGGGCTTCCAATTGTGAGTTGGGCTCCTAGTTGGAATAGGCTTGTGACTCCTTGTTGGTCAAGGATACCCAACTGCTATAAATGCAAGACTTCTCTTCGCTCCTCTTCGTATCTCAAACTTGCTTTCCTCTACTTTCTAGCTTGTGAGACAGATCTTGGAGGATTGTACTGCTTGTTGAGGATAGGAGTTGCCATGCACACCAAGGTAGGTCACACTTGGGTTTTTATTTTTATTTTTTCAATTTTTCTTCATGGCAAAGACCAATTGTCGTCACCTGTCGGTTGCTGTTGGTTGCTGTCGATTATGGTGATCACTTGCCGTTTGTTGTCGACTGTGGTCGGTTGCTGTCATTGCTCTCCTAGGGTTGCGACTTGTTGCCTTGTGTGACTTGGGCCGCGGTTTCCCTTGGGTCATGTCTTGGTTTGTGATGGCTGGCTAGGGCAATATCTTGCTATGATATGTCTCGAACTGCTGATCGGTTTTACTCACATGTCCAAAGTTTGTTACATGTGAGTTCTTGTGGCCAACCGACTTTTGTCTTCTGCTTGCAGTTCACGAGATTAGTAAAAGGCTTGATCTGGAGCCGTATACAACCAAAGTTTGCCAGGCCATGAAAGCAGGAATGTGGTTTGCCCCTAGCTGGTGATGTTGAGAGATGGAAACATCATGATCTCAACTCGAATGATCAGCTTGATCTTTTTGCTTGAGGTGAGCAGGATAACGTCACGTACACAGATACATCCGAGGAGCGGGTAGCTTGTGAGACGATGGCTGATGACTCTGCAGTCGAGCAGGATGAAGGCAAAGAGGGCGCAACTGATTTGGCTAAGACTGATGCTATAGAGCAGGTGGCTACAGCAGATAAGCATGTAGTCAAGGCTGATGAGCAGTTGGCTACAGCTGATGAGCAGGTAGCCGAGGCTGTTGAGACTAGAGAGTTTAGGAGGACGCCAACAAGGGGTAGTCTCCTGCTGAAGTTTCAAAGTAGATGAAGACTTTTCTTCTTTGTAGATTTGTGACTTTAATTATTGGTCTTAGTTGACCACTTCATCTAATTTGCTGAATTTGGGCATGTTGACTGATATTTTTGAACTTTTGGATCTGTTGATCGCATATTGTTTGTCAAACCATGGCTAGTCGATCACTTTACTATGAAAACTTTGGTTATTTCTTTAACTTCAATTTTCACTATGTCTTATGAACTGCTTGAGTGTTCTGCTTGAATATTTACTCACCACCTGCTTGAGAGGTGTTTTTTTTTTTTTTTTTTTCCTTTAGAATGTTTTGAACGTTGTCCTACGTCTCCCACAAGACATTTTTGGACAAATACATGCATCTTCCTTAGGACGTTTATGGCGGTCGTCCCGCGACTCCCGTAGGATGCTTTTTGGACTGTGTCTCCCTTAGGACGCTTTTAGTTGTCATGCGTCTCCCTTAGGACTCTATGAAACAAAAGCATACGTCTCCCTTAGGACACTTATGGCAGAGCAAACTCTCCACTACCCCTTGTTTTTCTTTGCTATCAGTGACAGGACCCGACCCGGATTCCCCCTTGGAATCCGTGACGAACCTTGCTTCCCATCCAACATCTACCCGATGCAAGACCTGTAGCCCTAATTTAAACGAATAAACAAATCGACTTCTACCAAAATTTCGGCAAAGTCTCCCCAGTAATTGGAACAATTCCCAAATTACAGTACCTGCAAACAAGTACGAAACTTATCCCAACTTCCAGCATGCATAAGGTAAAGGCATACACAACAGTTAAGATTAATGAAATGGGCCTCATGCCCTTTACCCAAACTCAACGAGCATACAGAGCAACTAAAGATTTAAGTTTACAACCCGAGAAAGAATAAAGGTAGAGAATGAAAGAAGAACATTCATACGGAGTGGACAATGATGATGTCTCGACGTGATGGTCTTGACCTCGGAATCTATGATCTGGGGGGTGGAAAACAGAAAATGTGAGTGGACGAAAAGAAAGTGTTTAGCATAATTTATATTCAACATAAATAACCCCCTCTGTTTTATAAAATACTGTCAAAACACTTTGCAACAAAGTTCTGTTGTATACGTACATATTTACCAACCGATACTTGAAAATAGTTCACTTCAGTAAGTTCATGTCATAACATACGATAAGAAAAATCATATAATTAATACGTCTCCACTTTCTTGGAAAATAATATAAACTCATTTGTTTAATCCTTATTGTAAAACCGTAAATTTAAACCCACCAAATTATCTTAACACAAAATATATTAAGTCAACTATTTCCCAATAGCCAAATCTCAAATTCAAACCTCATTCAAATATCCATACCTGTGCAGAGCAGTCTCGATGCACATGCTCAGAAAACTCAACCTGGAACAACATGGGCGTCGTTGGTCAACTTCCTCATCGGCTGTAGGGGATGTTCTCCTCGATTGCCCTGCCGACAACGTCATATTAGTGGATTGAACTTGTGAAGGATTTTTCACAGCGTGTGGCAGGGGGTTTGCTCTTTCGGTGCGGGTCAGTGAGCATCTTCCTTCACGTTCTCCATGAGGCTGATCTCCTTATGGGCCTAGAAGGCGTGGATATCGGACTGTGCCCTATGTGAACGTTGGTCCTTAGATGTAACCTCGAACGAATACTCGATCTACTCTGGTTGGGGCTCGCGGATGCTTGTGACATGTCTGCGTGTTACGCAGCATTTTCTTGTCTTCCTCCTTGCCTGCTAGTTCATGCTCGACCTACTTGGGACCTCTCGAACCACCTGCCGGTGCATTCGTCCATCCTTGTCTCTTCACCATTGGATCCAAGGTTTGCTTGACTGCGTGGATCATGAGGACAGAATTGTGTGGAGCTCAATTGCATATGGGTTAGGGTTTCATTGGAGGTGTACAAGGGAGCTGCGAACATCAAGCGAGGTGGCAAAGGAAGGAATAGTCGCAATTGGCCCCAGATCGGGCCGTAGTTAGGGGCAACAGCAGGATTGCCATAACGGGAGGTTGTGGGATTCACCATGGGTGAAAATCCCGACCTCGGCCATGGGGCCATGAGGTGAATTTTCGGCATTGGCCACAGGGCCCAAATGGGGGTTGTCAGCCTCGTTTAAAGTATCACTCATCGGGCTAACTGACAGATCATGAATCAGGTTGATCGAAGAATCGTTCATCGGGTTGATCGAGGATTCGCAAGTTGGTCACCAAGTCATTGGGTATTTTCTTGATCATTAGTGATAAAATATAATTAATGGGCATGATAAAAGCATGATTATATGCCAATTATAAAATCACATGTGCCTTGATAAAATATTGCATATGGGTTAGGGTTTCATTGGAGGTGTACAAGGGAGCTGCAAACATCAAGCGAGGTGGCAAAGGAAGGAATAGTCACAATTTGCCCCAGAATGGGCCGTAGTTAAGGGCAACAGCAGGATTGCCATGATGGGAGGGTGTGGGATTCATTATGGGTGAAAATCCCGACCTCGGCCATGGGTCCATGAGGTGGATTTTCGGCTTTGGCCACGGGGCCCAAATGCAGGTTGTCGGCCTCGTTTAAAGTATCACTCATTAGGCTAACTGACAGATCGTGAATCAGGTTGATCGAACATCGAAGAATCGTTCATCAGGTTGACCGAGGATTCACAAGTTGGTCACCAAGTCGTTGGGTATTTTCCTGATCATTAGTGATAAAATAGAATTAATAAATAATGCATGTGCAATAATTCTATAATAAAACATTAATTTTTAATATCTATTAAGAATTTGCATTGATTCAAAATAAATATCAAATACTAATATTTATTAGGAAAGTGCATTAATTCATAATAGAATATTAAATATTAATATTTATTTCAGAATTGTAAATCAGGAAATATGGAACAGAGAGAAAGGCTTGGCATCTACGGCTAGAAACGGCGCAAGTCTTCGGGCATGGAGCTCATAGATCCCTGGTCATGATGAGACAGATCAGGTCGCACGTGGTGGCTCGTTGGTCGATGCCGGTGACAGAGCAAATCAACAGTTTTCTCCTCGCTAAGCCACTTGTTTTTTAGGTCTTTATGCCTTTATTGGGTGGCTAAAGGAAATTTCGCTAGACGGTGGTGATTGTTCTCACCATGATGATTTGAGGGTTTCAAATGAAACCGATGATGGAAAGGAAACAGATTTCCCTTTATCAAGATTCAAGAGCATCACATTAAGTATATTTCGAATCTCTCAATGAATCACCAAAATGTTTGAGCAAAATTCCGCACTGGGAATATTCGTGGGTTGATTTCTCGACCCTCGATCTTCCTTCTCTCTCTTCCTCGATCCCAGCGAAATAAATAGGAGTAAATAGATCACGCCCGGGGGGTGTTGGCCGAAGACCCTTCGATGCCTAAGTAACTAAGTTAGTTCAATTGGATCTTGATAAAGATACGACAATAGCTTAAATGGATGGAATTATCTCTCATGGGGAGAGTCGGATGGCCAGAACCGTGTGTAGTAGCACTTAGCCGTGTAGGAGAGAGAGGAGAGAGAGTGGCGGCAAAGAGTTACCTTGAATGTCTTGTGTAGCCATGTATTTATAGGCTCTTTGTATTCTAGGGTTTGGAGAATCATCCTTATTTGGTTAGGATTATTCTTACCCATAAATAGGAGATTGGAATTAATCAAGGAGATTTGATGGAAATCTCATCCTTGATTTTGGGAGATATTCCCATCCTAAATGAAAGATAATTTTCCTAATTAAATAGGATTTAATTAGGGTAAACAGTTGACCTAAGGATTATTCCTTTTCCACATGTCCCCCATCTATTGGTTGCTTAAATATATGTTTTCACACATAGGTAGCAAGAATTGAAGAAATGGTAGTTGTGGTTAGGAGGTGGCTGGGGTTGCTGCAGGGGAATGGTGGCTAAGGTTGTTGAGGGGGTGGCTCGTGGGGCAGGGCCGAGATGAGGGGATAGAGAAGGAGTGAGAGTTAATGTTATTTAATGATTATTTTTCTTTATTTTTCTTCAAAATATTTAAAAATAAAGAGTTAACTATGGTTACAAGGATGTACATGTGTCAAATTTTAAGAAGGGTGGTGAGGGTACACCTTGGATTAAAATAGTGAGCAAAAATGCTCCCATGTATATATATAATTAATCTCTAATGTGGATGTTCACATTTTCCTTAATGTTCAAACTTTGTGATTTCCTTACTTTATTGTGCTTATAAATCAACTCAAATAACTTCCTCACTTTTCCTAGCACTGTATATCACTATATAGAAAGTATAACACATGTTCCATTGTTTCTAAAACACATGTCCTCACATAAACAAAAACCTAAGTCATGATTCTTTGTACGCGCTTCACGTGCGGTGCCTGACCTTGCATCTTCTTCCCTATTTCGTTGGCAGTTGGGATCTGCTTCTCTAGCAACCTCCTAGCCTTTCTGATCTTCTCTCCTACGTCTTCGGCAGTGGTTCTTGGATCCATGGAGGAACGTTCCCCTGGTGGTGATTGTAAACAATATCGGTTCTCTAAGCGTGTTCGGACCGTGGAAGATTGCGATCCTGAGCTCGATCTTGACTCTGCCCCAATTGCAGATCCGATGCAGGATGTTGAGTTCCTTTCGCAGAAGAGCTCGTTTGTGGGTGATGGCAACTTTAGGGATAAGCTGATGAATAGAGTCAATTTGGTTAAAAATGTAGGTATTGATGTTGATTCCCTTGATGATAATTATGTTGATCTGATTGATGCAGATGATGTGGTGGTTTCTCGTGGTGATAAGGGACCCAGTATCCAATTCTCTGAGAGAGCAATGGATTGCATCTGTAAACCTTGGAAGAATGCCTTAATTGTGAAATTTCTTGGTAGGTCGCATACTTATAACTACATTCATGATCGTTTGTAGCAGAAATGGAGTTTGAAAGGTGGTTGGAAGCTAGTGGATTTGGTGAATGACTATTTTGTAGTGAAATTTGAGTTAGAGGAGGATTTGAGTTTTGTTTTGACTGAGGGACCTTGGAGTATTGCTGGGCAGTATCTAGTTTTACATAAGTGGAGGCCTGGGTTTTGTCCAATGACTGCGCATGTCACTCGAATGGCGGCTTGGATTAGAGTCTCAGCTATTCAACTTGAATGCTTTGATGTTTGGGCTTTGAAGAGGATTGGAAATTTGTTGGGTAAGTTGCTTAAGATTGATGCTCTGACTACTGCTCAGAATAGGGGTAAATTTGCTCGGCTATGCGTGGAATTGGACCTCACGAAACCTCATGAGGCTTTTATTCAAATTAACCAAGTGTGGTATAACATAGAGTATGAAGGCCTTCCTGATATCTGTTATTTGTGTGGCCATTATGGGCATAAAAGGGAGCATTGTACTTTGAAAGAAAAGTTTGCCTCAAACAAGCCTAGGGCAGATTCGTCTACTGCTGGTCTGGAGGTGGGTGCAGATATTGTTATGGGTCAAGAAGAGAGTAGTAAGGAGTTAGAAAATCTTCGTGGCCCATGGATGAATGTCCCACCACGGAGGCGACCAAAGAATATTTCTAAGGGGATGGGTAATCAAGGATCTGGCTCTAAGAACCAAGGCTCTCGATTTGATGCTTTGAGGAAGGTTAGTGAAGATTTTGGTTTTGATAATGTTGATTCTGGTGGACTAACAATTCAAGGGACTGCAGGGAAGTCTTATGTTTCTAAAAATGGTGCTGGTTTTGAGAAGAAAGTTTGGACTAAGGCTAGGCAAACTAATATTGGGAACATGGTTGTGCTTAGTGATATTTCTAATAAGCCTGGTAAGTCAAAGGCTTCAAGATTATTTGGTGGTAAAACAATCGTGGGTTTATCTGGGCTTTCTAAGAGTAGTGTGAGTGCTAAAGGCAAGAAGGTTGTGGACGAGAGCAGGGCTACTGTTTTCGACTCTGTGAATGCTCACATGGATACTTGGGGGAAGGGTCAGAGTTTGTACCAGGAGAAGGGTGTCTATATATTTGGACATCAACCTCCAAATATAGCTAATAATGGTGATCATCATGGAATTGATTGTGATCCTGAGGATGATGAGGACTCTGTTGCTTCTTCTCTTCATGGTGGTCAGATTTTTTATGAAGGGATGGATGTCTCAACAGGTAAGATGAATGATTCCAGTGGGAATGTGGTAAGCAATGCCTTCAACAATGTTGAAGGTGGGCCGTTTGGCTTTTGATTGTAGGGTTTATCCCTCGAGGTTTCTTTTCCTGTTGTTGTTTGTTCATGGATATTCTATGTTGGAATGCTATAGGTGCTGCTTGCACTAAATTTAGATACACTATGATGGAATTGATTCGTGTTCATCGTGTTGATATTTTGTTTGTCCGTGAGCCAAGAATTGGGGGGGCAAAAGCTCTTGATGTGGTGAAGTCGTTGGGGTTTTCGTGCTTTGAGGTGGTTGATCCCATCGGTTTTTCTGGCGGCCTTTGGCTTTTGTGGAATGATAATAAGGTCAGCATTGAAGTTATTGGTACTACTAACCAAACTATTTCTGCTTCTATTGCTTGGCCTGGTCAAAATCCTTGGTTGTTCACTGCTATTTATGCCAAGCCTTGTAGTTCTAAGAGAGAAAAGTTATGGGATTACCGGAATTTTGTCTCTGAATGTCACCAATTGCCTTGGATTCTCGCTGGGGATTTTAATGACATGTTGAATTATGATGATAAGTTAGGGGGAGCTCCTCTTTGTAGACTTAAAGGGTTCAGAAGGTGGTTTGATGATAATGGCATGATTGATCTTGGGTATTCTGGTCCTAAATTTACTTGGAGTAATAAAAGGGTTTATGAAAGAATTGATCGAGCTGTTTGTAATGTTCAGTGTCGAAGGCTTTTTGCTGAGGCTTTTGTTAAGCATCTGCCGAACACCAAATTTGACCATTGTCCTATTAAGATAAGCCTTAAGTCTAGTTTCTCTTCGTCTCCTAGTTTGCGTCCCTTTCGGTTTGAGGCTATGTGGTTGAAACATGACCACTTTAAGGATTTTCTTAATCAGCAATGGGCTCTCTTTGATGAGTCTGTTTTGGATAAAACTTGTGCTTTGGTGAAGCCTTTGTTACTTTGGAACTCTAATGTTTTTGGGCACTTAAGGCAAAGAAAGGCTAGGCTTTTAGCTCGTTTGGCTGGTATCCAGAAAGCTATTTGTCAAGGCAGTAATCGTTTCCTTGATAATCTGGAAATCTCTCTTATTGATGAGTGTAATGGTGTCCTTGGCCAGGAGGCTTCGTTTTGGCATCAAAAGTCTCGTGTGAAGTGGCTGCAAGAAGGTGATCGAAATACTAAATTCTTCCACCTCTCCACCTTAAGGAACAAGATTGAAAGATTGAAAGGGGATAAAGGGGAGTGGATTGAAGGGGCTGTTGGTCTTAAGGAGCTTGCTGTTAATTATTTTTTTGGGTTGTTTGTCCAGGAGCAACATAGCTGCATCAGTTGGGATCTTCCTAATTTGTTTCCTAGTATTGAGGCTGTTGATTTGGCCAATCTTGTTAGAAGTATTGATTTTCTTGAGGTCAAAGAGAATTTGTTTCATATTGGTGGTCTGAAAGCCCCTGGAGTTGATGGGTTTCCTGCGTGTTTCTTCCAAAA
Source organism: Prunus avium (assembly GCF_002207925.1). The sequence continues at coordinate 332,746 of NW_018921556.1, read as the reverse complement.
TCTGTGGGACCTCTGTGGGAATGACATTTATACTATGGTTTGCCAAGCTTTTGTCTCCTGCAATATTCCAGAAGGTTTGAACTCTACCTTGATCACTTTGGTTCCTAAAGTTGATAATCCTTCTTCCATGGTGCAATTTAGGCCCATCAGTTTGTGTTATACCTTATATAAAGTCATTTCTAAGGTTTTGGTTGCACGTTTAAGGCCTATTATGCCTGGTTTGATCAGCCCCAATCAGGTCAATTTTGTGCCTGGGAGGCACATTACTGATAACATCCTTATAGCTCAAGAGTTAATGCACAAGTTTAGGAATGCTAAGGGGAAAAAAGGCTTTATTATGTGGAAGATTGACCTTTCTAAAGCCTATGACAGATTGAATTGGCAGTTTATTGAGTTTGTGCTTAAAGAAGTTGGGTTGCCTCCTTCGATAGTCCAATTAATTATGCATTGTGTCTCTTCTGTTAAGTATCAGGTTTGTGTGAATGGTGAGCTGATTGAGGCTTTTCTTCCTCAAAGTGGCATTAGACAAGGTGATCCATTCTCTCCTTATCTTTTTGTTCTTTGCATTGAAAAGTTGTCCCACATCATATTTGATGCTGTTAGAAGAAATAAGTGGAAGCCAGTCAAATCTTACCAGTCTGATCCTTTGGTTTCGCACTTATTTTTCGCAGATGATTTGGTTCTTTTTGCTGAGGCTAGTTCCCAACAAGCTAGGGTGATGAAGGGTTGCCTTGAGTTGTTTTGTATTGCCTCTGGTCAGACTGTAAACTTTGATAAATCTGCTGTTTTTTGCTCCCCTAATACCTGTAAGGAGGTGGCTAAAGAAATCAGTCTCATATGCGGTTCTCCTCTTACTGAGAACTTGGGAAAGTATTTGGGGATGCCTTTACTTCAGTCAAGGATCAATAAGGCTACCTATGGTGGGTTGGTGGATAAAGTTCATGGTAGGTTGGCCTCTTGGAAAAGCAAGGTGTTGTCCTTGGCAGGGAGATCTACTCTTATTCAAGCTATGACTTCTGTACTTCCTAACTATTCTATGCAGACTGCTAAGCTTCCTATAAGTGTTTGTGAGGAGCTGGATCAAATTAATAGGAATTTTTTCTGGGGAGGCAGTGAGAAAAGGAATAAGGTTCACTTGTGTCAATGGGATTTGGTGTGTAGGCCTAAGAGTAAAGGTGGGTTGGGGTTTAAAAAATCTCATAATATGAACCAAGCTCTTTTAGCCAAGGTGGGGTGGAGGTTGTTTCACAAGGATGCAGGTTTGTGGGCTAAGATTTTTTAGGCTAAGTATCTCAAAGGTCATTCCATTCTTGAAACTGAGTTGATCTCTAGGCAAGGATCTTCTTCAACTTGGAAAGGTGTTCTTTTTGGGGCTGAGCTTTTGAATAAGGGTCTGACTTGGAGGCTTGGGAAGGGTGATAGAGTGAATTTTTGGAAGGATAAATGGGTTGGTGATATTCCTCTGATGCAGCAGGTTGATTCTATGGAGGGTGTTGATGTTGATTGTCCTGTTTCTCATTTTTTTCAAGCACGGTTGGTGGGATGTGGATAAGCTTTGTAATTTTCTTACTGAGGATACAGTTCAGACAATTTACTTCTTTGGCTGCTAACTTTGGTGGGAGGTTGGAGGATATTCGAATTTGGCATTATACTGCTAATGGGAGGTTACTGTGAAATCTGCTTATAATTTGCTGTTTAAAGGGCCTGAATGGTCTGACCCTTGGTGGAAAGTTCTATGGAAGATGCGGATTCCTCCTAAATTGCAAAATTTTTGTTGGTTGGTGTATCAGGGGAAAATCCTCTCTAATGAACAACGGGTGAGAAGACATCTTACCTTTGATTCGACTTGTAAGTGTTGTGGTTGGCCCATTGAATTTGTGCTTCATATTTTGAGGGATTGTTTTAAAGCTAGGGAGGTCTGGTTTCTTTTCCTTAAGGGTAGTGAAGTTGCGAGGTTTTTTCAGGCTGATTTTAAAGCTTGGCTTTTAAGTAATTTGTGTTCTAAGTCTGCCTATGATCATCAACCTTGGCCAGTGGTTTTTGTGTTTATTTGCTGGTATATTTGGAAATGGAGAAACAACATAGTTTTTAATGCTGAAGTTGAGTTGCCTTTTCATCCTAAAAGGATTATTATGTTTGCTGTTTATGAGTGGCTTCAGGCTTGTCCTAATCCTATCTCCAAAAGGATTCTAGTGCAGATTATGTTGGCTTGGGAGCCCCCTGAGAATGGTGTGTTCAAGTTAAATGTTGATGGCTCTCGCAAGGGTGGTACTGGCTGTATTGGTGCTGGTGGTATCATCCATAATTCCCTTGGGGACTGGATGGGTGGTTTTACTATCAACTTGGGTAATGGACAAACTCTGGATGCTGAGCTCTGGGGGTTATTCTTTGGCTTGAAGCTTGCTGCGGCTAAAGGAGTGGCTAGGCTTTCTATTGAAATGGATTCTTTGACTGCTGTTCAACTTATCAAGCATCATGTTCCTAGTTGTCTTCATCCTTTTGCTGGGGTGATTGCAAGTTGTGTTGCTTTGATGAGTACATTTGATTCTGTTGTGCTTACTCATGTTTATAGGGAAAAGAATGCTGCTGCAGATTTTTTGGCTAATTCGAGTCTGAATATGGATTTGGGGGTCTGTTATTTTGATGAAGCTCCGGTTTGGATTAGCTCTGTTCTTATTGATGACTTGTTGGGGGCTGTGAAGCCTAGGATGATTAGTGTTGGCTAGTTGGTTTTGCTTCTGGGGTTTTCCCCCCTTCTTCATCAAAAAAAAAAAAACACATGTCCTCACTTTTGGTATTAAGTTGATATCTAGCTAAATATCTGTATATCAACAACCAACAACTTTTTAAAAATGCGGATGTCCTAATTAGAGAAAGACCATATATATATGTCTAGCTTAGGGGGTGCGTTGAATTGCTGAGAGGCCCTGGTGATTGTTCAATTTGGTGAAAGGTTTCACTTAGTTAGCTCAATCATAAATAGATAAATTAACGAGTGCGATAGGAATTGGATTCTCCACTGATGGAATAGGGACATAGGAAATCAGATCTTAGAAATTCCAACACCAGTTTTGTTGGAATACTCTGACGAATTTCCTTTGCTATATAGATAGGGAGCTGGGTCATGGTTAGGCCTCATCATTTGGCCCGCGGGCTCATGGGCCTACGGGAGCCCACCCGGCCCATCCAAAAAAAGCCCCGCTCGGCCCGTTATGGGCTTTGAGAGGGCCTTGCCTGCTTGGGCTTGGGCTAGGCTTGGGCTTGGGTGTTTGAAGCCCGGCCCGGCCCGTTAGGCCTGCATACATATATAATTATGTATAAATAAGGGTTTAGGATTAGGATTACATCACTTGAATGACAAATCCCCCTCTTTCATTTTTGTGTGTGTTACTTGTTTGAAAAATTGTGTTTCTATTGAATTCTACTCATTCCTAATTTATAATTGGATGATTAGCACATTAATTTGTGTCATTTATTAATACAACAATTATATAAATATAATAAGACGAACAACATATCATATCACCAAACATAATCATACCACCAAATATAATCATACTTTTCTTTAACACATCACCAAACATTTGCATATTTATTCATACCATCCTTATAAAAATAAAAATAAAAATTTTACACTTATTATTTTTTAGGCCCATTTCGGCCCGGCCCGGCCCGATGGGCTTTTTCAAGCCCGGCCCACGAGATGGGCTTGGATTTTGAATTTTCTAAAAAAGCCCGGCCCGGCCTAGCCCAATATTTTCTCTCTCCTCTTTAAAGCCCGGCCCGGCCCATTGACGAGCCCTAGTCATGGTTGAATGGCCCAGCTTCCTGGGAACCCGTTGGATTCACAAGCGACACAGCTTCCCAAGAACCCCTCAGATTCGCGGGTATATATATATATATTATTAATTCCCCATCTATTTACCATATGAATGAATTATGAATGCATGAAGGTCTCTCCGTCAAGTTCATCATATGCCAAAAATTAGCCATTTAGGGTAAAATTCTACACCAAGAGAATCCCAAAAATTTTATATGTGCATTCTGTAATCGAGTAAGGGAAATAGTTGTTACTTTTATTCCTGAGGGTATGTTTGGTACACCGCATTAAATTTGGATAGGAATAAATTGTCTATATCAGTTGTTTGGTGTCAACTTGTATTATTTAATTACCTGACTATGTTAAACGAATTGGGCTTTTAATTCAATACTTACCTGACTAACTAATACAATCCACACACTCCGGTTTAGATAATACACGCTTAATTATAAGGCTAGGGAAAAAGAAAACATGTTTCTATGTGAAAAATCATACACTCTTTTAATCTTCTTCTCCATAGGGTTGTGCATCCTATTGACCAGCACTATTGTCATCCTGATAGTGGTAATCTCATTAAGAAGCTTCTAGAAGCTGGTAAGAGGGTCATCCCCGTCGAGATTGACGGGGATGACCCTCTTACCTAACTAACTAATACAATATACACACTCTGGTTTAGATAATACACTCTTAATTATAAGGCTAGGGAAAAAGAAAACACGCTTTCTACGTGAAAAATCATACACTCTTTTCATCTTCTTCTTCCTAGGGTTGCGCAGCCTAGTGACAAGCATTATTGTCATCCTGGTAGTGGTAATCTCACCAAGAAGCTGGTAAGAGGGTCATCCCTGTCGAGATTAACACTCACATGGTCCTCAAGATGCAAAGACGATTTAAGGGCACTCCTTTCTCCAACCACTTGCAGCTAAAAACACATAAAAATTATTTTAGAGAGTCATAAATACTATAGTTATTTTTTAATTCAATATGATTGGTCCATCTCTATAAAAATAAAAATAAAAATAGTTAGCATTAATTAAAAGTTTAAACTATGCATAAAACAAAGCAACATTAAATTTGGAGTCACTACGAATCATTTCTCTCTAAGAGTAGCTCCTAGAGGTCTTCCTATTTTAGGATGTGGATAGGGAGCATGGTTGATCGGTTCATAATTGTATATCATTTTGTACCCTTCTAGCTTATGATTTGGTTATGTTTTTGAGTTAAACTTGTGCTTTTAATCCATTTTGTGTTTATCTTTCAGTTCATTGAGCTTTAGGTAATAATGATGGCTTTAGAGAGCATAATTCATGCAATTCAAGCATGTTAAGGCCTAATTTGGATGAAGGGAAGAAGTGCTTAAAGACAAACTCATTTTGGCTATAGCCCCCTGCCAGTCCAGTTCCGTAGGTCATATTGCAAGCTTTGTTTCAGCAACCTACACAGCTCGGATGAGGCCACATTCTTCATGAAAGTTGTTCCAATTGGTGTGTACTATAACATATCCAAAATGCAGCCCCATTGGATAAATCTGGAGTCCGTTACCTAGCAAACACAGAACCATGCTCAGGATGGATCTTATCAGCGCAGAAAATGAGTTAGCAATTTGTTTCGGCCTTAACTTCTTCCTCCGACCTTGGATTGGCCCAAATAACATATGGATGGAAAGAAGACATTCTGAACTTCAATTTTGAGTGCTTAAAGTCCTAATTTGATTAAGATAAGCCCAAGTTGTAAGCCCTTGAAGTTGCTGGTCATGCTGACCTCAGCATGTGCTGGTTGGATGCTTGGTCATGGTGAGCTAGGTATGAGCTATCATTTCTGGTTGGAAGCTTGGTCATGGTGACATGAAGATGAGCTAGGGCTGCTGGTGGGATCTATTGGTGAAGTGCATCAACCAATTCAAGATTTTCTAATACAAGTGCATCACCCAATTTAGATTTT
>NW_018921556.1:302066-315555 GCF_002207925.1 Prunus avium | reverse complement strand
CATGCAATCTCTGTTTTAATTGTCAATCATACAATTCTTGCTCTCTCTGAATCAGGAAATCTTTATCAGGTACTATAATTAACCCACCAGTTGCACAAATTTATATCAGTTTAACTCTTATAATATGAATTCATCTTTCTGAAATATATAAATATATATATATATATATATATATATATATATATATCTAATTGTTTGTAATCTTCTTCCTGCTTCTTCCAAATTTTACTTGGGTGGGAATCTATTTTTAGATATGAACTAGTAAACCTTTGATCAATTCATATGTGTAAGTAGATTTTCCCACTGTATTCTAAACTGATCACCAGAAACTATTTGATTTACTAGCTATGTTATATGAAAACTTGGATCCTCTGTGGATGTTTTTCTACAGATGTGCTCATGTCCAAAACTATGTCGTTTCGGACCAGGAAGTTTGAAGAATTCATTATAAAACAGTTCCAAATCATCTTTCTCTTTATCTGCACATATCATATTCTTGCAGTCATGTCATATCCAGGCTGATATAAACTCTAATTCATGGAAAGGGGCTTACCTTAACTGCAAGAGTGTTCTAGTCTTTTTGTACTAGCTGTTTTATCATATACCTTCTTCATCATATGTTTCATTTCTGCACTTTCAGATGAAAATCAGTGAGAGCTCACAGCCTATTTGGGTAGACGTTACACCTACACTCAGTCAAAGCACAGATGAAGAAGGAGAACAAAGTTCTGTGATCTTAATTAAGTCTGGTCTTGTTTCATATGATGGAGAGTGAGTATAATTTCACTTTTGGAGTGAAACTTACATACTAAGAAAGCTTACCCGAATACCTTCCCCGAAAAGATTTAGAAAGTTGAGTATCACCTTATAACACCTTGATTTTGCTGCATTGCTGCCAGGAGAGTCTATTTCTGCACGAAAAAAGGGACTCTGTTAGAACTTAGAGAAATTGAGCCTCCAAGGTAAGAATTGCATATACACAAGTGAAAGCATCACACCCAATGCTGAGCCTTAAGTTTGAATTTCAGTCTCGATTTATACTGTAGATGTCGATGGGGAGACTCTAATTTCACTTGGGCGTTTGTGCTATAAACATAGAACAGATGGGTAGATCATGGACAACCCCCTGGTGCAAATGCTGCAGCAATAGCTGATGCTGCTGGTATTAGAGCAGATGTAATTTATACCATAAGGTAACTCCTCTCTCTTGCATTTGCTCATGCGCTCATATCTTCAGTTAGTCAAACCATCATGCAAGTCAATTAAGCTCAATGAAACCTTAACCCCAAACTCTTTGCTATGTCCATGGTTACTCAAAAAGAAAGGATTATTTTGAGGTTATCAAATACAGCATAACATGTAACTGTAAATTGCAGTTCTGCAGGTGATCTTTATGAATATGATAGGAGCTCAAAACCATCATGGAAGAAGCATATATGGAGAGAAGGAACAGCTTATGATGCTTCTCTAATACCATTGACGGGGAGTACTTTACATGGCGCGAGTGGAGATCATTCTGTTTCCCTGTTTCTTCTAACAAAAGTACTCCTGCATTTTCATATTTATCACTTCTAAGACTTACATTCAGCATTGAAGTGAAAAATAATTTGACAGATTTAAAGTGTATAGAAGGAAAAAAACTAAGTAGAGTTTGGTGGCCAGCAGTAAATATAACATCTTTCTGTAATGGATACCCTAACAACAATCTGGGAACAACTCAAGCTACTTAAGTCTAAAACTTATATAACTATTAGATTGAGTATCGAAACTATGAGGATGAATCTTGAAGATCCGAAAATACATTTGTTCTTTAGCAACTATATAAACATGAGCTACAATATGCTGATCATATTATTTTTTTTCTTTTAACTGAATGCTCAAACTATTCAAAGCTAAAAGTTACCTTCCATTTAGAGAAGGCAGAAAATTTGTCTCAGTGCTGTTATGTAAAAGCATTACCTCTAAACCCAAAACCTTGATAAACCTGGAATTTTTGTGTCTTACATTTTCTTTCCAAATTTAAGACAAAACTCTAACCGCATTTTGCATATAAGCAGGATGGTAAACTGGTAGAGAGACGACTGCACCAAAGGAAATGGAAATGGGTAGTTTATGGAAGTCCAAAGGATCAGCGCCTGACATCTATCACACCAGTGCTGCAAGATGACACAAATGGAAGATTATTCTCATTGTTTTTCACCACATCCGCTGGATCAGTTTTCGAATATCAAATACCAAGACAATCAGGTGAGTTGAGGAATTATGGAAAAATCAATTATTCCAATCTTATAAACCGTACAACTTGAACAGAGTTTTCCCAAATTCAAATCTTCCCCACCTGTGATGTTCAAAAAGATACCAATGTGATAACTGCAGATGCATATTATATTGTTTGCCACATCACATAACAGAAGATTAACTTCAATTAGTCATGCTTCACTCAGGATCATATTTAGGAGGAACTTTAAAAGCAAAAATAAAACAGTTCCTTATTGGAATGAGCTGATAAACCAGTTTCAACGCGAAACAGTCAACCTAATTCGCGATATAGTTTGCTAGCAAACGAGGTGCACTCATCTGTTCTATGGAAGTTTCATCAGAGGTTGCAAGGAGGTTATAGTTTAACATAAGCTCCACAAAAACTGTGCTTTCACATACTAGTCATTCAAGAGTCTAAGTAACATCTCATGACCCCACCCCAAACAAAGTTTAAACATACAAAAGAGCTAAAAAAGCAAACCAGACAAGAAAAGAAAACCAAAGTAATTTGCCTATCAAAATTTATGTGGCCTTCAAAATCATACTTCTTCAAAGTTGATTTAAGACATCGATTAGTTACTGTTTAAATTTGTTCCTTGAGATTGAAAGATGGTGAGAAAAGAAAGGAACTAGACCACATAAACACTATAAGCAAAAGTGATGTTTTGCAGGGCCTGATAGCAGCAGATAGTTAATAAGGCTAAGAAATTGCAGAATCAAGTGATCACACAGCACCAATCATACTAAAGATCCATGCAACTGAATTTCGGTATAATCTGCACCTAGGAATCTTAAATTATTCATCCGCCTATTCGACCAGGAAAAATAAGAAAAAGATTATTCCATTACTACTTTTAAAGCAATGTGTGATTGTACCTGTTTTAGAAATTGATAATCATGAGATCTATTTATAGGCATTCATGACCAACTGTACGTTGAATTTTAATAAGATTGACTATGAAGCACTTCAAATTTTGATTTATAGAAGAGAAGCTGATAGACTTATGAAGATACAAAACTGAATTCTGAATGTGCACCTTAGATCTAAGAGTTTCCCACATTAAAACAGGTATTGCTCAAGAGAACCAAATTCCAGAAGCATGGGTAAGCCATAAACATCCCCTACATGCAAAAGTTGCCAGAGGTATTGGTGGACTACAAATTCAAGTTGGTAGGATTCTGTTTCCACTGGATGATGGAAGACTGGCAGAACTTCATCTATCAGGCTTAGGTGGTGAAAATTCTGGTCCATCTCATCAAGTAATGTTCCGAAAGAAAACGGCAGTCAAATATTTGTGGTCAATATTAGATGCCCCAGAATCAGAAGGCTGGAATGCAGAATACTGCATAGAACAGCGTGGACCAACAAATTGCATCACAGGCGTAAAAGATGAGCCAAATGATTTAGGAATTGCAAGAAAAATGACAAGAAGGCGAAAAGGAAGCCAGACACAGCAGCATTACTTAACTCCAGGAACATCAGGTAGTGCCCCAACAAAACCTTTGGAAGAATACAGTTTTCCAGACAACTGGATTAACACAAATTTCCATTTGAGAGCAATGCATGGAGGCAGATCATTTTTCCTCATAACAGATGGTGGTTTTACTTTTGAATATCTTTATACTGAAAATGTATGGATGTGGCTGAGGCATGAGCACTCAACAGCTATTAAAGGTGCACTAGGAAACTACAACGGAAGCTTGTATGTCGTTGATGCATATGGCAGTGTGCTTCTAAGGGAAAGGAACAGCAATGATCTGGAATGGATAAATTGCACTGCCTTGAGGAAAGGAAGGCAAGTTGTTGGAGGTCCTCCATGGGATGGAATTCCTGGCAGAACTACGAGAGTGACAGCAGAAGACGCCCTCTTCTTTGTGAGCAGAAATGGCAGATTACTACAGTTCACGGTAAGTTTAGAAAGGAACAAAAAAAGAAAATATCTACTTCAGTGAAGATTCGATGACCTTAAATTTTAAAAAGAAAATATCACAAACATATTTACTACGGCAGATAAGATATTTAGAGCATTATCATAAGTCTGATGTATACCTCACTACGCAACCACGAAACGAAAGCAGGAGCTTTCATCATAATTGATAACATGACTGTCATACATCACATTCATATCACCATTACCATCATCATAGTTGTATTTGAAAAAAAGTCAATGTTATACTGGATTTGTGACTACCAATGGTCATGAGCTTTATGAGTTTAAACAAAAGGTTTTATTCTTTTCCAGTTATGCTAAAGAAATATATTAGAGGTATATGTATACTGGAATATATTTAACAATTTGTAAACATTAAATAAAAAATTAACTGTAAAGGGAAATAATATTTGTATAATTTCACAAATGATGATATCACTACAGTTGGTGACAGACTGACAACTTATATTCTTCCATAGGTTGCCCTGAGGAAGTTCAAATGGAAAGATTGCCGAAACCCTCCAAATACCAAGATTGCCTCTATAGTAGATCAGGAACTGCTCAGGGAAAACATAGTGTTTGTTGTTGGAAGGAATGGTCGGCTATATCAGTATAATAAAGTGACTGAACTGTGGCATGAGCACTACCAATCTCAGCATTTGATTCTATCAAGACTTCCTGGAACTGCTATGAGGCCATCATTGCTTTCACTAACAGGTTCACTTTTCATGCTTTCAGTAGATGGAGGGCTAGTTGAATACCATTGGAACACATTCGATGGATGGAATTGGGTAGAACATGGAAGTCCAGATAAAGTTGAGACATTCGTTGGTTCACCCGGTCCATCCTTTGAAGGTAATCAACTGTTTCTTATTGGCTCCAATGGAAATGTTTATCTGAGGTATATGGATGAAATGACATGGAGGTGGAAGAACTGCGGTTTCCCTTTTTCGAGAAATGTGAATGTTGAAGATCGAAGAGGTGGGGAAGGAAATGACAAGGAACAATTCTGTACCGATGTAGACTTTGCAGCTAGTTCAAAGAAGGATTATGAAAGAGTTAATGACCTAAACAGTGACTGTAATGAAGAGGTTAGTAACGAGCTGCACGAATTGCTAATACAATGCTGATGTGAAGTTATTAAGCTAATGCTCATTGGTTTCATTTTATGCAGGTGGCACCAATACGACCAATTCCCTTTGCTGAAGATTCAATAATCTTTGAGCTAAGAGATGGCAGAGTAAGAAATTGCTATCTTAATTTACTTGTGTTAATCATTTTCCTAGTAGAGAATCAAAAAGAATTCCAGCATAACCATATGAACATATTCTGTAGTGGGAAAAGACATATAACCTAGAACTGCCAAACAATCTTCCATGATAAGAGCAATTTGGACAAACATTAACTAGGAGTCACAGAAATCCATTGCATCATTTTAATAACTGTGATGAAAAACCCATATCCATCTGCTAGATCCTTAATGATGATGTCATTTATCAACACTAGCTCTTTAGATTGTCCTCATTTTCTTCATCAATTCTAACTTAAACAACACTCATTAGCGATGGAGCATCCTTGTATTACCACAGATGTATATAATTTTATTTCAATATGCTTTCTTGTATTACCGAAAACCTTCTTGCAAAATGTCATTGAAAAGAAAAAAAAAACCCCCACAATCGAAAATACCATTGTGAAAACTAATAAGGATATTGCTGAGTTTGATATTTCATTGCAGTTGGCAGAAATGCGACGACTAGAAGGCACGCATTGGATATGGTCGCGTATAATAGGCACACCTACAAGCTTATGCACATCAAGTTACTGGACTACCTTGGCATCATGAAACAACAGCACAACACAGCTCTCTTGTACAAATCACACATCATGTACAGACTACTCTTCTACAATATTCCCCTTTTAACGTAGACAAGTCACAAGCCACAAGCTACTGTAAAGAAAATTTACACATTACCAACAGAACAGTTGTACAAAGCTATAACTCGATAGTAAGTTGAAATAAAACATTATATTCAATAAATGAAGCCATTTTCATTGTATATCATAATGTTATACAAATATCTCTCTGAGCTACTTATCCATCCAAAGTACCCTACTAATGGCTGCTTGCTTCCATTGACATTTGTGAAAAATTGGCATGTTTTACACCATTTTATAACTTTTTTTTTCTTTCTAAAACAGGATTTAATTGATAAATAAGATTAAAATATTAAACTCAAGGTTTCTAACATAAATAATCAATCTGCGTAGGCTCTCATTATTAAAGGAACTCACCTGTTTTGGACTTGAAATGACCATATGGAGTCAAAATGTTAGGCAAGAGTTGGGGTTGAGATCTCTAATTCTCATCGAATACCAAATTGATATGGTTTGGTTAAATGATGAAGATTAGGTTGACAATGCAACCGCTCCAAACATCCACATGCTTATGCATTCTCACGATTTCATGCTTGTAAGAGAATTTCTAAGATTAGGTAAACTCTTGACTTAAGTGCAGTAGAACATTGAGTGTTCCCATTATGATTACTCCTCATGGCATATAGGACATGCGTCCCTTGGTTATGTGTCATAGGACATGCTTGACTTGGGACATGATGCCTTGTTCATCAAGTTTCACTGACTTCATAATTTAGATATGATGGGAACATTGGTAGAACGGTGGATCATGTTGGTGTCCTTGTCTTTTAGGCGCGTGTTGCAAAAATAGGCTCGTTTGTGCCTCATAAAAAAAATGTTAATTTGATTTCGAAGAGCCAATGGAGTAAAAATTTGTGATTGTAAAGTTGTTTTTGCCAACTTTAAAAAATAAAAACGAAACTGTTACAAAATAAGAGAATCTCTCATAGTTTGATAGAAACTTATTCATCACATGTAAGTGAAACTTTCATACAAAAACTCTTGATTGATTGTATTTAGTAACAACTCTCTATCGAGCACTTATACACTTTACAAATTATCAATGTCAATTGACAATCCTATGACTAAGAACTATTTAAGATATGAAGGTTGGAGAGGAATGTCTCCTGAACCTATTCAATTACTTTCTCTATCTTTCATTTTCTTTGGACTATTGTTTAAGTACATAACTGTGATGAGACATTTGCTATAAACAATAAACTTGCCTTTTAATAAAGCTAAAGAAGTTTAAGATATAAAATATTCATAAAATATTATATCACATAATTGGCTTTTAGGTCATATTTCCAATATTGGGCTCCAAAGTTCATGTTCCCTTATTTATCCCCAAATATGCAAGTATTGGCATAGTGGGTGATGTAGGCTTTAATAAATGGGGCTTATGACATGCTTGCCTTGGTTATGCGGCATGAGACATGCATGCCTTGGGCCATGATAACTTGGTCATCAAGGCCTCACTCTAATTGCATAAATTCATACATACGATCATGCACTGTCCAAATTTAGGGTGCTCGACTTGATTTCTTAAGGAGTAACTCACACACCTACTTAATTCAATTCATAGTTTTTTTTTTTTTTTTTAAGAAATGAAATTCATTCATAGAATCAAAGTAGCATATATAGAACAACACAAAACAGTGGCTTCGTTAAAACCTTCTTGAGGGACAAACTGTTTAGGAAAGAATACCACACATGTCATTGACTAACAATAGAGTCTGAAACAGTCACGCAAGACCAATGCTAGAGTAAGATAAAATAAAATAGTAAACTGACATATAGACCTCCGACGAGAACACTACTACAACACAATCCAACTGTCAAAAGAGTCCTGCTATGAAATCATAGTCCTTTGCACAGCCACACGACATTGAGAGCATCCGACAAAGAACATAATATGCCAAGAAGAAAGAAAACATCCACTAAGCACACCATCTCTAGCCACCTCCAATAGCAATTGGTGATGAAAGAAGAGAAATTTGCAAGAAACAATACAAAGAATAGACTAACCCCGCAAACAAGCTAGGAAAGAAAATAAAATAAAAAAGCCCCCAAGCAAGCCATATCATCTCAACACTGACAAAGAAACCTCCTATGAAAACATAATCCTTGAAACATGCTGAGAATCAAATATCAGCTAAGGGGAGAATGAAGAAAACACCACGCAACAATAACAAAACTGGCCTAGCCATTTAACCTGAACACAGGGATTAGGCACAAGAGCATTCGCTAAATGCCAAGCCCACGAATGCTCCAAGAACACATTAAGGAAGGCGCCCAGGAGACTCCACTCGGCCAGTCTCCATAAGTTTATTAGGAAGGACACCAACATTACTCGAATTCGCAGTATCCATTGTAGAGTAACCAGCCAAACCCATAAATATGGGTAAAAGGATGGTACCCAACAACCCTAGTTGCCAAAAACATGGCCCAACACCGTGAAAAGAAGGACCAAAGCTATAGACCCTAGGTGAAGAGCCACCCACGTCAAATCTCTGGACAGCGGTCGTCTTCTCATGAAGGTAAGGCTTGAGATCGCAGATCAGTCAACGAAGAGAGCATGAGGAAAGCCACCTTCATCGTGACCGCTGACCCCAACGAAGCAGCTTGCACCATAGTCATCGTTGACTTGGAGACTGTCGACACAATAGCAGTAGCAGACCCGCTGAAACCACCATACCAAGGCAACCACCAGAAACGAGGACATACCAAGGAGAAAGTGAATGATGAAACTAATGCGAGGGATCTGAGAGAGACAACAACGAGGCCAGCACCCCATAATCAAAGAGATGAGTGACGGCAATGACTTAACATGGAAGAAAAGTGACTCGACGTTGTCAGGTCGAGGAGGGTGACGACGGTTGAACGTGGATGAAAACTATCGTTGTTAGGTCGAGGAGGGGATAATGGATGAATGTGAAAAACCTAAACCCTAATATTTGACACACGTCTCTCCTCACGTAGCGAGAGAGCAACCCAAATGAGAATAAGTTTGTTGGCCCCTTTAATTCAATTCAAAGTTACTAATTAATAAAATCTTAAACTAGATTGAATTAGATTCTCAAGAGCAAATGCGTTAACTGATCAAATCATGTTGTTTATGATTTACATGTCCAATATAACTTGCTAGAGTCATCCAAATACGTGATACATGAATCTCACATTTGAATTGTGTTAGGAAAATGTTGACTACTTTAGTAAGATCTAGGAACCGAAAAGTCAACTTTGGCTAGTACTTTTGGATGAAGTCTTGGCTCGTTACAAGTAGTATTAAAGGACAACCCAACCTATATGTGGTATTCATGGGTCATGGTCATGGTCATGACGATGAGAGAAAGGAAGCCCCTCACTATGAGGTAAAATGTTTTGTCCTGTATCTGAATGGCTAGCCTATTAGAAAAGTAAACTTGATGAGCACACCAATTCCTAAAGGGTGGAGATTTTGATACCTTAAATCCCACGTCAGACCCATGGTCTTAGGTTCGAACTCCCATGACACCTTGGTGGTGTGTGTAAGAAAATCCCACAACCCTCACCCCCCCTTTCTTTCGTAACTTTGGCACCAAAAAAAAATCCTATGTTGAAATGTTCCTGAGAAGATCTTAGGTACTTACGGAGTGTTTGGATGAGGAAATTTAAAAGTGTTCATAATGATGGAATTTAAAATAATGTAAATTAATGTTCTAGAATTTTTAAAAATTTCTTCTTTGGCTAATGGATTTAAACATGGAATTGTAAAACTTAAAAAACACAAAAGAATGATTTGGCTCAATTGATCCATCAGTATGATGGAGCCCTTGTATTTATAATTGGAAGGTGATATACAATACAACCATTACAAGAAGTAGGGTAAATCCCTATTTACATGTAAGTTCTATCAACACTTCAAACACAACACAACAACTTATCTAGAGTTTGAAAAATATAAACAACGGATAAAATCAGGAGTTTGAATTTGAAACTACAGATAAAACTTTGTCTAACATCCTCTCGCAAGCAAACATGTCAAGGAAGAACTAGAAGCGTGTGGTGGACAACCTTTGTGTGAACAAATTTGCAACTTGATCCTTGAAGCATATAAAATTAACAACTAATTCACCACGAATCACCTTATCCCTAATATAACGGTAGTCGTCCTCAAGATGCTTGGTCCTGGAGTGAAACACATGATTGGAAGCCATAGCAATAGAGGACACATATATCACACCATATACTTGGGCAAGATAAAGGCAACTACAAATCATGGCAAAATTATCTAAGCCAATATATCTCTACTGCCGTTAGGCTTGCTTACGGTACTCACCCTATGTGCTTGACCTAGAGACTATGCGTTACTTTTTGGAGCTCCAAGACAGCAAGTTGTTGCCTAAGTACACATAGTAGCCGCTAGTAGAATGACGACAATTTGGATCACCAGCATAATCTGCATCTGAAAAAGCAATAAGCTATAACTCACCAAGTTTATATACAAGACCATGATCATAGGTAGACTTGAGATAACGCAAAATCCTATTGACAGCTAACCAATGCATGGACTTGGAGAGTGCATGACTTGGCAAACTTGATTAACTGCATAGGATAGTAATAGTGAGGTATTGCAATGCTCCCACTAACACTTCTATAGGTGGCCGGATTAGAGTGTGGTTCACCCATGAAGGCACTAAGGGGTAGTTCGTTTTCATTTTTCCAAAATGAATAAGGGTGTAATTAATGTTCGTTGGACCAATTTACAATGATTTGAGAAAACAAATTCACACTTTACTCTTTAAAGTTGAAAACATCGAAATGACGTTTTCTGAATTTCCAAATCCTCTCTAGCAAACACATGGGCTACGTTTAGAAAGAAAAAAGTAATCTCATGTTTCGCTTTGTCCTTTTCTCTTTAGAGTTTCCTCTCCAAATTGATTTTGGGAGCTCTCCAAACCTTTTATGGAAGTCTAATATCATTTATCAAATAACAAATGATTATGACAACATCAAATATCAATGGCAGCTTTCATAAAAAAAAAATGTATCAATGGCGACAACCAAAGAAGAAACTCCATAAAAGCTTTCGCTCTGATGGGACTGGAGAGTGGTTATGAGCACCAGTCACTATGCTGATTATCAGGGATCAAGTAGCAAGGCGACACCTGGCTTGGATGTGAAGCGCATTAAATGATCCATTTCAGTCACCATGTTGGTATTAGGTGCGTGAAGTGACATGGCTTGACAGGGATCTGGTCGTATTAGAATACTAGCGCTTCTACCTTTTGGGTCACAAGACATCACAGTGGACCTGGGGTGGTCGGTTTGGTCGGTACATGAGCACCAAAACTCTGGCCCGCGCAATGTCTCCTGATAAGCCCAGCTGGAAGGCCTATTAGCAGTACTTAGGGTGGTCAACCTAGTCGGATCGGTATATGAATGACCTAGCCCTTCTTGGCCACGTGGTGCTTTCTGATAGGCTCGGCTATATGACCCATTAACAAACTTAATAAGTAATTACATAAGATGATGTCCTTAACATTAATTATCATATAATTAGTTGGCTTTAAGGGCATACTACTAACATGTAATTGAGCGGTGCTTTGGTGTATTGAAAGCTCGTTTTCCAATTGTGAAGTTGATGTCTAATTACCCTCCATGTAGACAACGATGTATCCCTATTGCATGTTATGTGTTACATAATTTTATTAGAAGGGAAGCATGTCGTGATAAAATGTTTGAAGAGTTTCAAGTAGAAGACATGATTGTTGATGATGAAAATATGACAACACCAAATATTGATATGTCTTCAGGAAATATTGCACAAATGGGCACCATTAGAGATAAGATTGCAATAGATTTATGGCATGATTTTACTCAAGGCTCTTGATTATGTTGTAATATTATGTAATTTTTATAATGATCACGTTTATGTAATATTTTGTCTAGAGGTTTGTATGACTATGAAAACCTATTTTTGCTTGTCTTTACAATGATAACTTGGAGGAACACATAAGATCATGGAATTGTGTTTTGGCTAATTCTTAATATTTTTTTTAGTCAAATTTTATCTAATTGAGTTTAGGAAAATATGTTTGGGTCATTATTATCCATAATGGAAAATGAGTTTGACTAAATATATATATATATATATATATATATATATATATATATATATATATATATATATATATATATATATATATATATATATATATATATATATATATATATATATATATATATATATATATATATATATATATATATATATATATATATATATATATATATATATATATATATATATATATATATATATATATATATATATATATATATATATATATATATATATATATATATATATATATATATATATATATATATATATATATATATATATATATATATATATATATATATATATATATAAATTCATGAAAATATTATGTCAAAAAATGAATTTAAAAATCCTTGTATCGAATGCATATTCACTGTTTTTGTCATTTTCATTTATTGCTGCCAAACGTGTTTTCATTGTTTTTGTTCTTCGAAATTGTTTTTCATACTAACTACCAAACGCATTCTCTCGAATCTTGGAAATGCATTTTCGTTTTCTAAGAATATTCTACGAAAATGATTTCCGAAAACATTACCATATGAGCCCTAAATAACATATAACATCAAGAGTTTGAATTTGAAACTACATAAAGACTTTGTCTAACAAGAATTTAATATTTTAAAACTTCTACTTTTTTGGAATTTTAAAAATGATAAGGGCTCGTTCAGTAACGTTTTCTAAGTATATTTTATGAAAATGAAAACAAGAAAACGAATTTGCATTTTCAGGATTCGAAAATGCGTCTGGTAGATTAATTGGAAAACAAATTCAAAAAATAAAAACAATGAAAATGTGTCTGGTAATACAATTTGAGAATAATAGTATGTGAGTTGTTTTTCAGGTGTACTTTTGCTAATTTCAGTTCTATTTTTTTTTTAAACTCTTATATTTTTAGAGGCTAAAATTATTATAAAGAAAGAAAAAAATTAAAGCCCAAAAACTATCTTATCTCCTTTCTTTCTTTTTTTTCTCCTTTTTTCTCATTTTCTCTCTTTCCTCCTCTTTTCTTCTTCCTTTCCTTCTCATGGCTGTTTTTTTTTTTTTTTTTTTTTTTTTTTCTCTTTTTCTTTTTCTTTCCTTCTTTCTTCCTCTTTTCTTCTTCCTTTCCTTCCCAGGCTGCACCCACTCCTTCCTTCCATGGCATGAATCCCATAAACCCACCCATCTCTCTCTCTCTCGTTCAACTAATTAATGGTTGCGGTGGTTTGATTGGGTGGTGATGGGGGTTGAGCTGGGGATGTGGTGGTTCATCTTCCTATCTCTGTTAATCTTT
>NW_018921556.1:260342-292796 GCF_002207925.1 Prunus avium | reverse complement strand
TCTCTCTCTCTCTCTCTCTCTCTCTCTCTCTCTCTCTATCCTTTTGTGTGTCTCTTTATGTACCTCTTTGGTTTTTGTTGTGTTAGTGAAAGTCTGAGTATTTAGAATTGATTGGTAGCTATGGTTTGAAGACTCTTGGAGTTTTATCTGATAAAAATAGTTTCTTGATTGAAATTGTAGCTTGGGTTGTATGTTTTGGGGAAATTTTCACTTTTTAGAATTGATTGGTAGCTAGGGTTTTAGGATTTTTGGAGTTTTTTTTTTCTTTCCCTAATGGAAGAGGTCTTGATTGGATTGGTAGCTGGCATTGTAGAATTCTTTGCTTTTGTTCGCCCGGATTCATTGGGGAAATTTAAGCGGGTGTGTATGTTTTGCAATTCAGTTATGCTGAAAAATGATTAGGTTCCCGGAAGTTTCAGTTTTTTTAGTTCGGATTTTGGATTTCCATTCTTTAGTTTGTAGTTTGGATTTCTTCTTTTGGGTTTGGACTTTGGATTTATGTCGAGGGATCATTTTGTGGAAGTATACTTCCGTTATTAACATATGTGTCTATAGAAGTCAGGGTCAAGCATATTTTCATGGTACACAGTTTTCAACTGCTTTTTTTTTATCAAATGTGTGAGAGTGCAGTTTTAATAGGCCATGAATTTTGGAGGATAGTGCATGACATAGAGCTCCTTAATTAGTGTGCAACGACTATAGGTTGCAGGTTGAACCAAATAATCATGTTTGTAGAAGACATTAATCTGTGGCAGCAAGGTGAAAGTTTGGAGCATAGTGGCAGTCAAAATGTGTCTAAATAGTTTAAATTCAGTATAAAAAATCTTTCGGTATGACTAGAAAGGAACAGTGAAAATGCATATGATGTGTAGAAAAGCTGGGTTTATGACTTTAATTTCTGGACTTTATGGAGCTTGTAAGCAAGTATGCCTTTTCATATTGAACTTTGGCAGGAACATGATGAGAGAGAGATTCTTTTTTCCTTTTTTCTCTAGGTAAATTGAAAAAATAAAGAATATGGGGAACTCCTCCATGGAGCAGAAATCATTCAATTCCCATATTTTCTCAGTGTAAGCTTTGATATTTGTACTTAATTTCACTGCTTAATACTGTAAGTTCTTTCCTCCTTTCCGGGGAAAATAGGATCTCATTTTGTTGCACTTATGGGTCAAATCTTGTCTTGTGTATTAATTGCTGACTTTAAATGCTTGTCTAGGCTCTTAATAGAAACTTCCAGGGGCTAGCCTACTTTTGTTAAGCATAGCCTACCATATGTTCAGTCTAGTTCTGGAATGCTCTTCTGCATTCTGTGTAAATAACAGGGTCCTAGTTCCTTGGAAGTCATGTTTTCCCTTCTCTGTGGTGCGGATATAGCCTCATGGTCTGTTCATTATCTCACCTACCTCTTTGAAATTTCTTTTTACTACTAGTTCAAATTTTAAACATTCAACTTCAACTGTAATGTCTTTGATTTTAACCTCGAGTGGGTAATATGTCCTCTCATAGATTTTGGGTAGGTGCCTTGTAATGCCACCTATTCAAGAAGCTGCCTGAATGGGTACCAAGTCCAAAATTCGTCCTTCATTTCCATTATTGATTATAAAAAAAAATTTAAAGGGATTATATTTACATATTTTTGGCCCACTCTTGCTTTCCATTTCTTGTTTGACTTCTTGCAGTAATGTCAAGACCTTTACAATTCAATTGTTCAGTATCCATCCTGATTTTAATTCTGCTAAATCAAGAATGATAATCTTGTTTTCCAGTTTACACAGTACCTTTTTATGTATTTGAGTTTCATATATTTTTGTAACTATAGGGTAAGGAGTATATTTCCTACTTACATGTAGTTGGCATTGCATCCCCTGACAATTTCTTCTTTTCATTTTCAAAATGTCTGCAGCCGTTGAGGGATGGATTATTCTGGTCACTGGGGTACATGAGGAAGCCCAAGAGGATCATCTACATAATGCATTTGGTGAATTTGGAGAGATAAAAAATTTGCATTTAAATCTTGATCGCCGCACTGGGTTTGTGAAGGTACGATAGGACTTTCATTTTGTATACTATGGAATTTGGATATGCATTTGTTTTTTTTTTTTTCCAATTATTTATTTTTCTGAATATTGTATCTTATTATTGAAATTTGTAAAACTGGGGTAATAAGTCATTCATCAGTTGTAAAATATGGAGAATAACAGAACAACAGAAAGTAAAGAAAAATTATGGGTGAAATCTGTAACCTTGTGTAGTCCAAGAATGAGATTATCGGAATTTGTATTAAGCATGGAATTTTGAATTGAATGCTAGGAAATATGAGCTGTTGGATTGCCAGCCGTTTAAATTATAAGATTGTAAATTCTCGTATCATATGGTGCATATACTTGTGCATATATGTAAACGTGTATAAGAGGTTAACTCTAAGAAATGAAGCCCAAAATGCCAGATTGGCAATTCTCCTATTTAACGGGGCATATACTATGCACATATGCATTATGCATATATGCGTGTAAGCAATTAACTCTAAGAAGTGAAGCCCAATAGGGCCATGACCTATTTGGACTGTTTAAAAAAGGAAATCAGAAACAGGCATATTCTTTTGAATAAGAAAAGGGTAAGGAGGAAAATTGGAAAGTTGCTTTTTTTTTTTTTTGGGTGTGTGCATATAAAGTAGCCCACATACTAGCTTGTCTCTTGGCCAATTCACTTCATCACTTTTGACTGGTTTCTAGAACATACTCTACAAACCACATCACCTACTTAGATCAATTCTGAAGCTTGATAAAATAAAAAAAAATTGATTTTGCCTTATAGAATCTGGTTGACTCTCATAAGGTAACAGCGTGGATGAGTTTACCTTCTCACCCTGTTCTCAGTTTTGGCACTTGGTATATTGGCCAGAATTGTAACCTAAGTGTAGACTACATAATCTTTTCAGGCTATTAAGTGGTTATTGGCAACTTTGTATGCCCTGTATTATCTACCGAAGCCAATTTCTTGAAATGGAAACCCAAAACACAGAATATCATTTTTGGTTGGAATGTCAACTTCACGAAACATCAACTGACATGAAATGGGAAGAAGATGTTTCTCAAGCAAAAATTGACATGAAATGGAGACTCGTAAAATGGGGATTTTATTTAAGATCAGTACTTTTTTGGTTTATTAATCAGGGGCTTGAGTGAGGTTGTAGGTTCATTCCTCACCAACATGAAAGCTAGAATAATAATGTGTTATCTGCATGGACCTTCCCTTGCTTTGGTTAAGCAACTCAACTGGAAGTTCTTACATCCTAATCACCCGAATGGGCTCAATTATGGAAAATGGTCTTAGGTGGAATGAAGATTTAAAGATGCTGAGTATTGTTGCCAGGATGTTAAATGCATAAATCTATCTGTGATAAATTTCTTCCAGTAAATGGAAAGAATATTGACTTATTTCTGTATCAAAAGATTCACAGCAGTTATCTTTCTCGAGCCACATTCTTTTTGCATCTCATAATGAGCATTTAAACAATCTAATGAATGAACTGTTTGAGCCTAAATTTCTTCATTAAGGTAATTTTTCTTGTTTATTTTTGGAAAAATCAATATTCATACGACAATATGGGAAGATTAGAAAGCTATTTGACAACCTAATGGACTAATAGTTGTTTCTTGCTCTTGATTTGATGATGCATTTGGGAGTAGTTATATCCTTAAAGATAATATTGGATGAGTCTGTCAAATGATGATGCATTAGATATTGTTTTGACTGGTTGAGTCCATCAAAAGTTGATAATTGTTTTTTAGTGACTTATTGTGAATTATTTTTGCTGCTAGGGATATGCACTGATTGAATATGAGAGTTTTGAAGAGGCACAAGCTGCGATATCTGGAATGAATGAAGCTGCATTACTTACACAGATTCTTAATGTTGATTGGGCCTTCAGCAATGGATCCTTCCTTGATGGATCCAGGAAGAAGACCACAAGGTTTTACTTTACACCTAGTTTTCTTGTGAAATTCTTAAGGGATGATTCTTTTCACATAAAAAGAAGTTCTAATTGCATATTGCATATTTAAAGAGATGAATGTGTTTGCCAATAATTAATTCACATTTCGGAGTTCAGAAGAAACCTAGGCCATTTGTGCATTTTTTAACTTTAGGTTATCCATAGACATCCATAAATGTCAGGGGGCAATCCCTAATGAACTAAGGACTTATATGAAACTTCTTGCATCTAGATCACCTCCACACCTCATCCATTTAAAGGTTTTTTTTTTTTTAGTAATTTATCTTTTTGGCCTGTGCTGCAGTGTTTTCATTTAAATTAAATGTGGTGCTCCTTTGATGCGGGCAGCTGTTAATAGAATGGTTTTAGATGGTGGAGAATGTACCACCCCTAGTTACCTCTGCTTCACACTATCAATATATTTGTATATCTCTTTTGTGATTGTCCCTTAAGGTGCGGTCTCTTCCAACCTGGATCCAATGCTTGATGCTGTGAACTTTGATTACAGTAGAACGAGGACTTTTCTGATCCTATAGGGACCTGCTTAAGACCTGTACAATGTCTTCTGTTACTGATCTGTTTAGTCCCGTCAAGATTACTGTTTTATCATATGTACTTAATTAGTGTAGTTCTCAGACTATAGGGGGTAAAAAATCCGTCACCTATCAACTGTTAATGTCGGGTGCAATAACTGTTGGATCCGGTTTTTTTTTCTTCAAAATAGTGCTAAGTGCTTTTGACAATGAAAGAGAGTTTTGAGGGACTTATTTGTGAAAAGCCCTATATGATATAAGTTATTTCTTAGTTCCAAGTGTATGGTTTTCTTTAAATATCTTGTGCTGACATTTGTAATTTTTGCAGACCTCTACGAGAACGTCGTTCGAGGAGTCCCCCTAGGAGGAGATACTAATGTGGCATGCATATTTCTGTCGTGAGGGGGCTTGGATTTTGAACAGTGGGTTGGATATTTTATCATTGAGTTACTAAAGATTTGGGTTGATGTGTAGAATTCACCTATTTTATGGATTCATCTCAATTTGGCCCGGAGCTCTCACCTTTTTTTCCCCTTATTGTATGCTTTCGAAGTGATTTCCCAGTTTAGTCATGGTTCTTATTAACATGAGTATGTTTCTCAAGCGTGATTACTTTTATCTGACTTTGAAGATGCTGCTAAGACCATAATTTTTGTAATTGTAATTTAGATTAACCTTAATTTATCATTTAAAGTTTTATTTTACTCGTTTCTTGTCCACCTCAATTGTTGTATGTTATGCTGATAATGTCATGTGGCTTTTGTTTTGGAACATTATAATATGATTATGAACTGTTGATGGGGAATATCTCATTCAATTGTTCTATGATATGTTGTAGAGTCTCTGCGGTTCTTGCTATAAGTAGGAGCAGCCAACCGTCTGGTGGTTGCTAACTTCACTAAGGAAAAGGTTCTTTGAGGAGTAAACTCATAGGAAGCAACATCAAGGAAGTCAAAATAAGAGTTATCTCGGGTACACAAGTGATGATCGTGTATATATTGTACCAAGGAGTAGCACTCCAAAGTCTTAAGAAGACTAAAACTGTGTTAGAAGAGGCTGGGCGAGGGTCAAGAACCATTAAATTCTTTCTCAGTAGAAAATGTCATAAATTCGAATCTCGCCTCCTTGTTGATTGCAAAAAAAATTAAAAATTGTCAAGACCCAATGTTCTTAGATGATGGTTATGGTGATGGCGGCAACAGAGCTGGTGATGCCGACAACAGTGGTGGTGCTAGAAGGTAGTGGGAGATGAGATGCATTTGGCAAGGTGGTTCGGTGGTGGAGACGGGGATGGTGCTAGTGGCAGAAAGGGTTGTGGGAGCGGGGTGATGTTTGGCTGCGCGGGGGAGGTTGGCTTGTCCTATATTTTTTTGTTTGAATCTCATTTTCTTTGATTTTAAAATAGCTACGAACTCAATGAAATTTTAAGGTTGGAATTTATGATATCTAAATTTCACATAATTTTTATATTTTCTTTTTAATGATCGAAATGATTTTAACTTGGAACAAATGAGCCAACGGTTTCATGGTTCAATGTTAAAAGCATTTGCCTGCAGATCAGTGGTTGGCTGTGTGGGGGAGGTTGGCTTGTCCTATATTTTTTTTGTTTGAATCTCATTTTCTTGGATTTTAAAATAGCTACGAACTCAATGAAATTTTAAGGTTGGAATTTATGATATCTAAATTTCACATAATTTTTATATTTTCTTTTTAATGATCGAAATGATTTTAACTTGGAACAAATGAGCCAACGGTTTCATGGTTCAATGTTAAAAGCATTTGCCTGCAGATCAGTGGTTGGCTGTGTGGGGGAGGTTGGCTTGTCCTATATTTTTTTTGTTTGAATCTCATTTTCTTGGATTTTAAAATAGCTACGAACTCAATGAAATTTTAAGGTTGGAATTTATGTTATCTAAATTTCACATAATTTTTATATTTTCTTTTTAATGATCGAAATGATTTTAACTTGGAACAAATGAGCCAACGGTTTCATGGTTCAATGTTAAAAGCATTTGCCTGCAGATCAGTGGTTGGCTGTGTGGGGGAGGTTGGCTTGTCATATATTTTTTTTGTTTGAATCTCATTTTCTTGGATTTTAAAATAGCTACGAACTCAATGAAATTTTAAGGTTGTAATTTATGATATCTAAATTTCACATAATTTCTATATTTTCTTTTCAATGATCGAAATGATTTTAACTTGGAACAAATGAGCCAACGGTTTCATGGCTCAATGGTAAAAGTGTTTAGTGGTCTCATATTCGAATCTCACCGGCCTCTCCCTTCCAAACTTTGAGCCAAAAAAAACTTGGAACAAATGCCAAGATTTTTGTGTTCAAATACCAAATGGGCCCATACCACCTAACAAAATTGATATTGATTATTTTTTCCAGATCTCAACTTTCCCTGAAATATTGATTTTTTTAATAAACTTTTTATGCCCTGAGTTGAATTTTCAAATCTAAATCCAAAAAGTGTTTTGGAATGTCCATCCGAACCTATAAGCCCACATGGTTTATTTTGGGAGTGTGATTAAAGAATGCACATGAATAAAAGCGAGTGATCTCACTGTTCCCCCTTTCTAATTTTTCTTTGTTTTTTTTCTTTTTCTTTTTTGGTTTGAGTTGCCCTTTCTACTCTCAAGCCAGGTTGAATCCCTTCTCCCACTTTGTCCATTTTTGTCTCTTTCTGTAAAGACAACAAAACCTCGAAATTAATATTTTTTAAGAAAGAGAGAGGAAATAATGAACGAGAGAGAAAGTAGAGAGAAAGTACTGAGAGAGAGAGAGAGGGTTGCTGCTGCTTGTGCAGGGTTTTTGTACTGTCATCAAAGTTGTGGTTCTAAAATTTGTAAAATAAAGAGGAGCAGCAAGAGCAGTAGCAGCATCTAAGCCCCCTTGAATTGATACTCTCTCTCTCTCTTCTTCTTCTTCTTCATCAAATCATCTTCAAAGTTCAAAACCCACTCCTTGTTAAGCTTACTCCTTGAGCTCATCGGAATAAATAAAGTTTCACCTACTCATTCATGCATTTGCTTCTCTATTTCTATAGCCTTACAATGATTACACTAAAATAATGATCTGCCCATTATTGCTTCTTTCTCTTTTTCTTTGAATTTTTATAAATTAACAAGGGCCAGCTTCACACTCCACTCTCCTCTCTCTCTCTCTCTCTCTCTCTCTCTAGGACACTCAAGTGTTTCTTTGTTTTTCTCTATGGATTCTTATGAAGCTACTAAGATAGTTTACTCAAGGATCCAAAGTTTGGATCCAGAAAATGCCTCAAAAATCATGGGGTTCCTTTTGATACAAGACCATGGTGACAAGGAGATGATACGCTTGGCATTTGGACCAGAGACTCTGCTGCACAATCTCATCATCAATGCCAAAACCCAACTAGGCCTTCTTCAGTCAAAACCCAACTCTGCTACACCTTCTTCTCCTTCAACCTTCAACCCCATCTCAAGGCCCAACCCTTTGTCCCTGTCCTCCCTATCTAATCCCTCCTCCCCATCTTCAAACCTTTGGAGCCTCAGCAATCCCATGAGCCCCAGCTCCACTTCTTCACCGTCTTATGCCAATATTGTTAGCAAAAATAGTAACCCTGGTTCTGTTTCTGGGTCTTTGTTGTCACCCACCATATCATCATCATCTTTATCTTCAGCCTACCATTCTTCTACCAGTGAACTTGCTGAAAAATACCAACTTCAGAGCCATCTTTCCTTCCTCAGTGATCCAAAGACTGATGATTTGTTTGATGGAAGCCAAAATGCTTACAGCAGTTCTTCACAGCAAAAGCATAGTTACTCTGTACCCAGCATGTGTTTTGGAGCTGAAGATGTAAATGCTGGGGTTGGATGGAAGCCATGCTTGTATTACTCAAGAGGGTTCTGTAAAAATGGAAGCAGCTGCCGTTTTCTCCACAGTGGCTCCATTAATGCTGATGGTGCCTCCATTGATGTTGGTTCTCCTAGCAATGTCAATGTACTTGAGCAGTGTCAAGAGTTACTCAGATCCAATGCTGCTGCCCAGCAGCAGAAACAACCCGCAGTCTCACATTTTATGGCTGGTGGTACTTCTTTTCCATACAACAAGTGCATGAATTTTCTTATGCAGCAACAAAATGACACTAAAAGGTATATGCTTGTAATTCTGCAAGAAAAAGTATTATGTTGTTTTTTGAATGAGTTTTGGTCTTGGTTTGGTGTGTTAATGGGGAATCTTTGGTTGCATTTTGATTTGTTTCAGGTCAGCGACATCTGCATTGATGATGGGAGATGAGCTTCACAAGTTTGGGAGATACCAATATGAGAGAAACGACATTTCAACTTTAACTTTGGGAGGAAATATTAATCACAGTTCCAGGCAGATCTACTTGACATTCCCAGCTGATAGTACATTTAGAGAAGAAGATGTCTCTAATTATTTTAGGTAAAATTACTGATCATTTTGTTTCTAGCAATCTTATGATGAAGTGTTTGACATTGAGGACTTGAACTAAAAGCATAGTTTCTTTGTATAATTATGTGGTTTTGAAGCATTTATGGACCAGTTCAAGATGTGAGGATTCCATACCAGCAAAAGAGGATGTTTGGATTTGTTACGTTTGTGTATTCAGAGACTGTGAAGATTATTCTGGCTAAAGGGAACCCTCATTTTGTCTGTGATTCGCGGGTGCTTGTGAAGCCTTACAAGGAGAAGGGGAAAATACCAGACAAGTAAATAGCAATTTTGAGTCTTCTGGTTTGTCTTGTTTTACAAATTTTGCCCTCCTTCCACATTGTTTATTTTTGCTTTGAATTACACATTTTCAGGAAGCAACAACACCAACAGTTGGAGAGGGGAGACTATCATATCTGCACAAGCCTGTCTGGGAATGATTCTAGGGAGCCTTCTGACCTCAATCTTGGTAAGAAAATAGGCAAACTAACTTTGTTCCTTTGATGGTGTGAAAAAATTCCTATATATTGAGGATTTGTTTTGATTTGATCTCTTTGTAGGATCAAGAATGTTTTACAATACCCATGAGATGTTAAGAAGGAAATTAGAGGAACAAGCTAATTTGCAGCAAGCCATTGAACTCCAAGAAAGAAGGCTTATGAACCTGCAACTTCTAGGCATCAAGAGTAACAATCATCATCATAATCAACATCAATACTATCATGGTCTTTCAGAAGGGTCTCCATTTCCCTCACCAACTTTATCTCATACACCCAAAAATCAATCCTTCATTGTTTCACCAAATGGGAATAAAGAAGAAGTCCTAGAAGGTTGGCTAATCATTATCTTCTGGAGTTCATGATGTAAAAAGAGAAGCTAATTCATGGTGGTTAAGTCATTTCTGTTTCATTTGTTGACATTGCATTTCTTGCAGAATTTGAAGGTAGTCTGGCCGAACAACTGCAGCAGGAGATGGTGAATCCAGCTTTCAATCTCATTGACCATGGCAGTGGGGATGACAATGGCAATGACTTTGACCTCCTTGAATGGTATTAAACTTTTATATATTCAGTCAGAATTATATATTTGGTCAGAATCAATTCAATTCTGAAATTAATGTGTTTTTTTGGTTTCAAATTTGGTTTCAAAAACAGTATGGAGCACATTCTGCCTGATAACCTCTTTGCTTCTCCAAAAAAATCAGCTGCTGACCAAATAAATGCCTTCTCAACTACTACTTCTGCAGAAGTCAATACTGAAAGCACCAGAGTCACAACCATTTCTTCTTACAACAGCAATAATAATTTACTGCCCACCACTTCTACCTCCTCCAATGCAAATGCAACTTCCCCAAAATCTGTTCTCTCAAAATGCCCAGGTACTGCTTTCCCTATTTAACAAATTATAGCAAAAACACATACTTACTACTAAAAATCCATGGACAGAATAAATTGGTAATTTTAACTTTTTAGGTTTTCTTTTGGGTATGGAACCATTGGAATGTAATTAAGCATGGCCAGCAGCAATGGGGAGATTGACTTTGCTAGGGTAAGCACTTCAATCTCTCACAAGATTTTTGTAATCAATTGCAGTTCTGGTCAAAGGGATTATTGCTGATGATAATACTTAATTTGTCCATGTTTTCCTACATTGCAGAAACAATTGAGAAGCATATACAAGGAAGAAGAAAAAAAGATCCTCTAGCTGTATAGCCAAAAGCATACCTACATCAAAAGACACTTCTGGACAAGATCTCAGCAAGATCACTACTGTCATTAATATATTTATATATATAAATACTGTTTAGAATAATACATAATTGTATACATAAAAGAACAGATGGACTGATTTATTGGAGTGGGGTCTATTTACAACTCTGTGCCCTATCTCTCTAGGCATGTGCTGGACCACAGCAAGTAGCAATGTAACATAGCAGCAAAGGGCTAGTAGTAGTAACTTTCATGTGATATTTAAATTTACTTCATCTTTTACCATCTCTTTTTTTGTGTTGTGTGAGGTGTGTTTAGATTTTTTCTCAGAGACCTGACTCTTGTGCAGACCCAATAAAGGGGTGAGCAACAGTAGCAGAAGGATAACTACTGTACTGAAATGGAGCCCCCAAAGGGGCAAAAAAGTTGTGGGGATGACTCAGTGGAGGGTAAAAGCTGTGTCTCTGCCACCATCTTTAGTTTTTTTTGTTGTCTTTGTTGCAGCATCTATCTATCTAGCATTTTAGATTATGAAATAGGCAGAACATAAAAAGAGGACTTTTAGATAATTTTTAAAATTAAATAAAAAATTTGAGGGGGTTAAAAATAAAAATTATGAAAAGAAAAGTTGTTCTTTCATGTGAGTAAAGGCCTTCTTTCTTTAGGGGACTCTTTTGTCTCATTTTGTGGTTTCTTTTTTAGATGGATGTGAAGGGGTAAGGGCCACACCCTCACATGGGTTCCTGACACCATTTGAATGGTATCTGCCTATCTGGGTACCACGCACTCCTTTCCCTTTCAGTTTCAGTGCCTTTAACCCCTTTCTGATTTTAACATTTGCTTCTGAATTTTTTATTTTTTATTTTATTTATGGGTTTTTACTCCCATGTGTTTTGGCATGGTTACGAAAGTTCAAAGGATGGATTTGAGTTCATGCTTTAGCTGTATCTTGCCTGTTGATGTGTCCAAATCTTTGGGTCTGCCTCCTTCTAAACAACACCGCTTGAAGCACTGTCAATACGGAGAGCACATCATTACAAAACAAAAAAACAGAGAAAATAGTTGTTATAGGGATTGATTGATGACCAATTTTTGGGTCATCAATTAGTAGAGGAACTTTTCATCAAAAATAAAAGAACAAAGAAAGGATGCGCAACACATGCATATTTCGGTCATATGATGAGCGAGATAAACACAAATCACGTAATGAGCGAGATAAACACAAGAGTACATTGCACCCGTGACACGGAAGTTATTTTCCTTGGTTAGAAGCTTTTGAGCACATGAATTATATCATGGAAAAGTTTCTCATACCTGGATTACTGACCAACTTGTAGGAGTTTGTTGTTGTAGATGGTATTGTTGCCGATGTTTAGCCCAACATGTAGAGATACAGCAGGACCACTATAAAGATAGTCATGTTGGATAACTGTATTAATGTGTTGTTAAAATAGTGTTGCCCCCTAATGTGGTTAGGATGTCAGCATCATTAGGGACCCAAATTCTTGCGAATAGCTGGCCACCTCAATATAGGTGTTATGGGCCTTTTTGTTCCGCAGTTTGCGTATTTGGAAATTAGTTTGATTTATATTGCGCTTAGTGCAGTGTCAAAATCAACCTAATGAGGAGATTAGTGATATTTCCATGTCATTTTTTGTGGTATGCTTGTTTCTAGTGGGGGAGCTTCGTGTAGATGTTACATCAAATTGTCACAATCACAAAGAAAAAAAAATCATCATATGAAATTTTTTAATATGTTTCTCATGATTGTTAGTAGATTGATTATAGACTGGTGTTGCTAAGTTTGTGCACTTTCTTGTGTGCTTTGTGATTCCATTATCAACTTTAATCATGGAGACTCGTGAATAGCATGGTAATTGTTTAACCAAAACTCAACTCTTTTTGGGTTTCCTGGTTTTTTTTTTCCTAATGTCATATTTGTGGGAACCAAATAAAATCAGAACCCTAATTCCTTCCATTTGGGAATTATCTGACCAAATTGGGAATTTCTAAACCTAATTGGGAGTTACTCAATTCCATTATCAACTTTAATCATGGAGACTCGTGAATAGCATGGTAATTGTTTAACCAAAACTCAACTCTTTTTGGGTTTCCTGGTTTTTTTTTTCCTAATGTCATATTTGTGGGAACCAAATAAAATCAGAACCCTAATTCCTTCCATTTGGGGATTATCTGACCAAATTGGGAATTTCTAAACCTAATTGGGAGTTACTCAATTTAATTGGGGATTATCCAATTAAATTGAGAAACACCTAATTAAGTTAAAAACTTATGTTATTCCTACCACATTTCCCAATTCAATGGGGAATTACCTAATCAGGCTGGAGATTAACCTACCTACCACCATTAGGGGTTTGATTAATTCCCTAATTAATCAAATCCCTAAATACACCAACCCCACTAATCTCACCTACCACAATTAGGGATTTGATTAAATCCTTAATTAATCAAATCCCTAAATGTACCAACCTCACCTACCTCACCAACCACACCAACCTCGTCAAGGCCCCCTATAAATACTTGGCCATGCACAAGGATGAGGTACGTCAGAATTTCTACTCAAACTCTAGAGAGCTCTTCCCTTCACAAATCCTAGCCACCTCCTCTCTCTCTCTCTCTCTCTCTCTCTCTCTCTCTCTCTCTCTCTTTTACATAAGGCTCCGGCCGCCCGGTTTTCACCACACATATATATCTCCGTACCCTATTTAGCTATTGATTTTTCCCTAAATCAATTGAACTAACTTAGGCATCGGAGGGCCTTTGGCCAACACCCCCCGGGTGTGGTCCTCTTATCCAATTTATTTTGCAAGGAGAAAGAGGCGGCGAAGAAGAAAGGGGAATCTTTCAATGGAATATTCTCGTGGGAGGAAATTTGCTCCCACAATATCTAAAATGAAAATTTTACCTTATGTTCATAATATGAAAAATGGTTGGCAGCTATGAAGTCTGAGTTAAAGTCAATGGAGAAAAAATGAAGTATGGGAATTGGTTCCATTGCCTCAAGGATGTCAACCTATAGGGTGCAAGTGGATTTATAAAACTAAAGGAGACTCAAAGGGATTCATTGATAGATATAAAGCTAGATTAGTATCTAAGGAATTCACCCAGCAAGAAGGAATTGATTACAATGAAACTTTCTCTCTAGTCTCTACAAAAGACTCATTTAGAGTTTTAATGGCTTTAGTTTACTCATTTCAATTTGTATCTCCATCGAATGGATATAAAGACTGCATTCTTGAGACCGGGATGGTGCTAGTGGCAAAAAGGGTTGTGGGAGCGGGGTGATGGTTGGCTGTGTGGGGGAGGTTGGCTTGTCCTATATTTTTTTTGTTTGAATCTCATTTTCTTGGATTTTAAAATAGCTACGAACTCAATGAAATTTTAAGGTTGTAATTTATGATCTCTAAATTTCACATAATTTTTATATTTTCTTTTTAATGATCGAAATGATTTTAACTTGGAACAAATGAGCCAATGGTTACATGGTTCAATGTTAAAAGCATTTGCCTGCAGATCAGTGGTTTCATATTCGAATCCCATCGGCCCCTCCCTTCCAAACTTTGACCCAAAAAAAAACACTTGGAACAAATGCCAACAAACCTTGTTGTTTCAAGATTTTTGTGTTCAAATACCAATTGGGCCCATACCACCTAACAAAATTTGATATTGATTACAATGAAACTTTCTATCTAGTCTCTACAAAAGACTCATTTAGAGTTTTAATGGCTTTAGTTACTCATTTCAATATGTATCTCCATCAAATGAATATAAAGACTACATGCTTGAATGGAGATCTCTATGAGGAGATCTATATGAGGCAGCTTGAGGGTTTGATTCAAGAAGGGAGAGAGGAAATGGTGTGCAAGTTAAGAAAATTTATTTATGGATTGAAACAAGCTTCTAGACAGTGGTATTTAAAATTTGATGAAGTGATGAGGTCTCATGGTTTCAATGAAAGTCTTGTGGATGAGTGTATTTATATTAAAGTCAGTCGGAGAAATTTTATTTTTTCTCATACTTTATGTGGGTGACATACTATTGACAAGCAATAATTTGACACTACTACATGATGTTAAAGTGTTTCTATATCTCAAGATTTTGACATGACAAATCTTGGAGAAGTCTCTTATGTACTAGACATTGCAATCAATCTTGATAGGGAGAGAAGTTTACTTGGCTTATCTTGGAAAGGGTACATAGAGAAAGTGTTGAAAATGTTTAATATGGTACCATGTTCTAAAGGAGACAAACTAAGCAAGGAGCAGTCACCACAAACTGAGCAAGAAAAATTGGAGATGGTTGATAAACCTTATGCTTCATTGGTGGGCAGTTTAATGTATGCTCAAGTTTGTACTAGACCTGACTTGGCTTTTGCAATGAGTATTTTGGGTCAATTTCAATCCAATCCAGGTCAAGCACATTGGGTAAATGCAAAGAAAGTGCTAAGGTATGTGCAAAGAACTAAAGATTGTAAGTTAGTTTATAAGGAAAGTGATAATTTGGAGTTGGCAGGTTATACTGATGGCATATTTGGGAGGTTGTGTGGATTCATTGAAGTCTACTTTTGGTTATGTCTTCTAATTTGGAGGATGAGATGTTTCATGAAAGAGTGTGAACTAAACAATTACTGCAACTTCAACAATGTAGGCAGAGTACATTGCATGTTATGAAGCAACAAGTCAAGCTATTTGGCTCAAGAACTTTATCACAAGTCTGAAAGTTATAGATTCAATTGAAAGCCCAATTCAAATTTGGAATGATAATAGTGCTGCAATTTCCTTTATCAAAAGCAATAAAATGTCGTCAGAAACTAGGCACTTGGCATTCAAATATTTGTCAGTAAGAGAGAACGCCAAGTTTGGCTTTGTAAGGATTGATGACATTGACACTCATTAGGTAATCCATTCACTAAAGGTTTGCCAAATGGTGTTTTCCATGGACATATCAGAAACAAGGGATTAGTGTCGAGTTTTGATAGGCTAGATTAGTGGGAGTCATGTTTTAATTCAATTCATGTTGGTGGTTTTTGTGTTTTGTTAATCTTGCAGACAATGTTTTAACTAGTGCAGTTTAAATTTTCACTAGTGTTTGTGTTATTGATTCAATGATAAAGTGTATTTTCTTTGAATGTTTGTCTGTTATCAGTTTTACTTTGACAAATAAATTAAGTAGTATCGATATGGAGTCAAAGCTAGCTTCATTAACTGGATAAGATATATATTCATGAAAGTGTCGAGCTGTTTTTGCAGAAAAAGAGATTGTTCAATCTCATAGGGTGGACTAATAATGATAATGATATCAAGACACAACTAAAGTTAGTCATGTTCATCTTTTGGTTCTAATTCTGATGAAGTCTGTGTGATAATTGAGACTGTGTGTGTGATTGTAAAGATCATGAGTACTTACTGCTCAGATCATCTTGATAGTTCCATGTAGTTTTGGTATTGACTGAGGCTTAATAGGATAATTTGATTCATGAGAGCTCAATGGCCATAAAGTAGTCGTACAAGAAGCCTTGATGATTATTTGATCAAGTGGAAGAATGTAAAATGTATTTATGTCTGAATCCACATAAATGTGATATTCTAATCAACATAGGAGATCTAGGTTATTGTAATGACTAAGGAGCTTGATGTAAATCAGACTTTTGGTTCTATGGAAGTTGTGTTTAACTGTATTCCTAAGGCCAAGAGGTTTCCTATGTTCAATTAAGTTAGAACTCCTAATACCAATGCAACTAGGAGATGTCCAGAGTTTCTTGATGGACAAGTGTCTGCCGCGCAAATCTCACGGCCTGGAGTTCCGGGCCGAGAGGATATGCGTTAACACGGGGTTTCCTGCTTTTGGGTGCGGTGCGGTGCGGTTGTGCGCGGGCATGCCAGCACGGTTTACCGTGCGTTGATGTTTCGATGAGTTTTGGATGGATGAATGGTGCGCCTGTTTGATCTGTCTTCCTAGTCAAACGATTGTAGCCGAGAGAGGAACTGGTCTCGGCTGTTAGGTTCACGGCCTTAACCACAAGGCCGTCGAGTGATGGTGTTGGTGGTGGATTTTGGGCGGTGCTCCGGCGCGCTGCTCAGGGAGCGACGGTCGTATGATATACGGGGTGAATGAACGAACAAACAAGGATGGTGCTCCGGCGCCTTGAAAATCAAGGGTCGTATGATATATTGATGAATGGATTCTGCTTACAACCTAACACTACTCCTAGGAAAGCAAGTAAAGATATTGAAAGTGCACTACAGGAAAAAATAAGTTGCTCCGTGGGAGGCTTGTTTGGTGTTTGAACCCTTTGAATGTAGCTCGAGTCTTGTATTTATAGGAAGAGTCCCTGGATGAGTAATCGAGGCTGAATTTACGCATAGTGGAGTCTGATTAGCGCAAGTGGGCAATCCAATCGACATTTGGGATCGTGAAGTATGGTGATGAGACCCCAGAAATCCTGGTGAATCTCGGCCGCCGCGCTCAATCGTGGGTTTTGAACCTCTGGCCGTGGAGACGCATTTATTGCCTGGATAGCTGGTGAACCAACATCTCAAGCTGTCAGAATCCTTGTGAGAATGTCCACGTCTAATCACTCTGATCTTCATCACCAAATCCTGACTTCAGTCACTTCCCACCTTCCCTCATGCATTAAATGCTACTTTGTGGCCAATGGGTTTTGCTGCATTAAACAGGCATTACTTCATTAAATGCAGCCTGGGACCCTGCTGTCACGTGATGATTTGCCTTTAAAGCCTTGGCCGCAATTTTGTTCGACCTCGGCCTCGGCCTATGCTTGAGGCCGAGATGATCATGCCTTAGCATTTCCTTCTTTTACTTTTAAGAAAGCGAAGTACCCTGGCGAAACGCTGCGTTTCAGCCTCTGCGAACAAGTGCCAGGGCCGAGAGAAAGGGCTCCTTCGGCCAACTCATGGCCGAGATTTATCAGGCACAAACAACAAGAAACCTTGATGATGCATATAAATACTTGGTCCATGCTCAATCGATCACCAATACTCGAGAGAACTCAAACCCTATTTGCGAGAGAGTATTAAGGATCGACATTGAGGAGAAGTACCTTGTGTTGCAAGCTATCTTCAGAAACATCATCAACCGCGGTGAACAAGGTTAGTGTTCTTTGATATGCATCCTTAATGGTTTACATATAGATGATATAGTACTGTCTGAGTTCTCTGACCCATGTAGGTAACCTTTGCGATGCATCTGGGGTACAAAATATTGTTCCAAGTGGATACTCATTAACAATAATAATTCAAAAAGATTGGAAGTAAGGCCTCAATCTTCTTGCTGAAATAACAAGGACAAGTAAAACTTTTTTTCATCCTAAAATATATAGCCTCTACATTGAGAAGAGTTTTTGAGACATAGAATAATGGCTTACAGGGCCCAACTTTCTCTAATAAGAGCTAAACTAACTGCAACATATGATATAGCTAAGTACAACAAAAGATCTTCTCTCTAATAAGAGCTAAACTAACTGCAACATATGATATAGCTAAGTACAACAAAAGATCTTCTATTAGCTCTTGCTTGGAGAAGAAAGTTGAAAAAATTAATTTCTCGTCGAAAAAATTGATGATTTCATTAAATAAAACTTCTTCAAATGACAATATTAACGTCAACGCTTAGAAATCAGGGGTGCATGTGCAAGAGTTATTTACACTAATACCCCCCTCAAGTTTTCTTGTTTTGCACCCCTGTTGCATTCCTAAAAGGACACAAATTAATGTGCAAACAACCAATTAAAAATACCCGCAAGTGCACGAATTTAATGAAGTATAGATTATGTAAGTACGGGGTCGATCCCACGAAGAACTTGTCGGCTCCCTATAAGCTCTAATTTGAGTACGTAAAGAACACTTAATTGACACACCACAAATACGCAAATGCAAAATGGAATCTAAAAATAAGTAAAGAAGTGCAAAAGAAATGAAACAACACAAGAAAACTAAAGAAAAACACAAACAGCATTTTCTTTCGCCATTTTATCACCTGTTTATCACCTGTGAACAGTGCCGTGAACAGTGAACAGTGACATGAACAGTGCCATGAACAGTGAACAGTACCGACCGGTCGCGTGAACAGTGACGATCTAATGAAGTATAGATTATGTAAGTACGGGGTCGATCCCACGAAGAACTTGTCGGCTCCCTATAAGTTCTAATTTGAGTACGTAAAGAACACTTAATTGACACACCACAAATGCACAAATGCAAAATGGAAACTAAAAATGAGTAAAGAAGTGTAAAAGAAATGAAACAATAGAAGAAAACTAGAGAAAAACACAAACAGCACTTTCTATCACCCTTTTATCACCATTTGGACAGATTCGTTTCTCTATTTTTCCAGTTTCGACCTCTGTCCAGTGTTTTGCCTATAACTTTCCAACCGTACGTCGAAAATTCACGTTCTTTATACGGTTGGATTCAGAACAGAAAATGCAAGAACACGGCTCGGACCAAAAGCCCAAAACAATTACGGAAACAAACAAAATTCAGTGACAAAGACACAAAACGTGTCAAACACGCAACTCACACACACATTTTGGGGGGGGTTTTGATTTGTTTCAAGTGACCTATTTCTATTGCATGAAAGTAAATGGACTTTGAATTTAAATGAGAATAGCAGAGATGAAATATCAAAGAGTGGAATTAAAAAGTAACAAACACTAGGGTTTCGGAATCCACCCTAAACAATTCTACCCAAGTTCATGAATACTCAAGTGATGAACTCTAAATGTGTTGATGAAGAGGTTCGCAATCAAGACCATGGGTCGTGGCTCAAGACGCATTGATTCTCTCTAATATACGTAAAGTGCATGGTTCGTGCTACAATACTTGTGCCCTCCCCATAACTGAACCTAGGTATGGTTCGTACTTTGATTCAATTACAAGGAGAACCCATTAAGTTCAACCTAAGCCCTAGCTATAGAGTTTAGTTGCTCCTACTTATTTCAAATACAAACTCAAAATGAAATTAGAAAGAGTTTACAGATTTTCAGAAAATGATGAAAGCTTCAAGATCATCAATGGTGGAAGTCTTCTTCTCCACTTTTCTTGGCTGCACCTTGGCTTTCTCCAAGCTCCAAAAACTCTCCAAAATCTGCTCTCAATGTGTAGAATCTGAAATGAATTGGCTACCCACGTTCAAAACCTCTCCCACTTCAGATTGCACTTCCCTTTGCTCCTTTGCCCATCATTTCCAGCTCACACTTTTAATATAAAACTCATTCTTTCTCTAAAGCTTTTGCCCATTGTCCCCTTGCCATTATGAAGCATTGACTCACAAAGATGCCAAATACTTCAGAAAATATCTCTTTTACAAAGGTAATTCCTTGTTACCAAGAGTTATGGTAACAAGAAATTAAGATGACACAAAGGAGGTAAAAGCTGGCCAAATCCGGATTTCCAGAGCTGTGGTAACATGCTGGATTGGTTGGATAGGCAATACTTGTCCAATGGAGCTCAAATTTGGATATGTTGTAGTTAACATCCATTGGAACAAATCTCATGAAGATCATGACCTCATCCGAGCACCAGAGCATGTTGATCCCAGGCCAAGAAGTTGACCTACGAAAATGAACAAAAACAGAATTTATAACTAATAATGCACTTTTAGCTCATTTTCATTCCAACCAAGGTAAAATCTAAGAAAACACAAAAAGGAAGTAAAAACTATAAAATGTCAAGAACTAACTCAAAATAGTGGGTGAATAACATGAAAAATCATGTATAAAAATGAACCGAACAACCCCCTAGGCCGTAGCTTGGTGAGATCCTCGAACCCACATTTAGCAATCCTTCCAGCACACTCAACTTCCTTTTCCATAGGACTAAAACTACAAATAAACCCTAAACCATTTAATTTCTATAAACGAACCCAAAAAACACCCACAAAATGACAGCTGGCCCTATTTAATTTAATTTTGATTATTAAATTACTTTGATTGCCCTATTGAGTGTTTTAGGCTTTTTTTATGAGGTTTTGGGGTTGAGTTTGTTTTAAGAAATCAATGGCAGTTTTGTAATTTAAAAGAAGTTAAAAGCCTTTTTGTTATGTTGTAAATGGACTTTGGGTGTATTTCTAAAAGTCCATTTCATATAGGGTTTTTTTTTATAATTTGGGCTCCTATATTGGGTATAATAGTGAATCTCCCTTAAATCTAAGTGCTTAGTGTGCTCTGGTATTGCCCATGTTAGGCTTGGATTACTGGCCTGAGGCTTGTAAACTTGTGTATGAGCTTGTGTGTTTTATCTTGTGCATGTTGGAAGTTGGGGATTTTGTTATTATTTGTTTTTACATGTGGATTTTCGTTGGGAATTGTTTTTTTAGAGGGAGACTTTACTGAATTTTTGGTAGAGGTCTTTGCATTTTTGCTTCTAAATTGGGAAAGAAGGGCATTCTAGTAAAATGAGCCCGACATTAGTGAGATGTCGAACATGCACATGGTTCATCACAGGTTCCAAGGGGGAATCTAGGGCGGTTCATGTCATCATCCCTTTATTCTTGTCCTAAAATGATAAAATAAGTGAGCTTCACAAGCTCCAC
This sequence comes from Prunus avium, assembly GCF_002207925.1. Next base: position 271,550 of record NW_018921556.1, on the reverse strand, counting down.
AGGAATAACAAAATGATTCATTAAAATCAAGATTCCAACAAGCATATACTTAGAATGCAGAAATAGGTGCTAGATACATTCACAATCAAGCAATACAATGAGTCAAACTAAAATCAAGCTTTAGTACTATAAATAGGTAAATTAACAATAGTATATAAGAGATAAAGTGTGGGAGGTCACTCTTATTTCAAATACAAAACACTCAGTAAATGCATTTTCTTAGGTAACTGAACACCGTACTCATGAGCTCTAATCATCAGTCACTACAACCACCTCTAATTGTAGCCATTGAGTACACCACAAACAAACCATGATCAAGTTTGTGTTAGATATTTCATGAAATGAAATCAATAGAACAACAATACCATGAATCACATTAGAATAAGCCAATAAACTTAATAACAAATCAAGAACACTAACCTGGATTAGAAGAAGAAGACATGAAGGTCTGCTGGAGCCGTCTTCTATTCTTTGCAATACCAAATGCTAATATCTCAATAGGGCAGATAATATCTTAGCGTGTAATTGTAAGAATAGGGACTAGCCCTTTTATATTGATAACAAAACCCTAACTTTCCTATTATATTTTAGGGATTGCTAAGCTTATGCCATAATTCATGGATATCTTACAATCTAAGAAGGCCCATATAGCTTTATACATATTGGACTCCAATACATACGGTCCAACAAGCTATGTGAAATATATGTATTATAATCAATACTCAATTTTCTTCCAACAGGTTGTGGTCTTTCACCCTAGAGAGCCACAATCCCTTCTTACTCAATTCATTGGGCCTAACTTTCTCAAAACACTTTGAAACTCAATAATAGTTCAAAAAATCTCTTTCCCTAAAACCCTTTCCTCCCAAGCCAAAACTTCACTTAATTATAACTCAAAGCCCTTTCAAGAGTTGAGTCTTTAAACTACTTCCTTTGATCAAAACAAGAATGAATATGAGCTCATAAAAAATAAATCAACACCATTGTTTCTACAAACTTCATACAAGCACAATCATTATGAAAATTAGATATTATACATTTATAAGTTCAAACTAAATGTATAACTGAATTGGAATAAAAATAATAACAAAAACTTTATTATCCTTACCTTAGAATTTAAAAAAGCAACATCTAGTTACACCAACAGAAAATGAGACTGAAAGCTAGTTACACTAACAAATACTTTATTATGAAGATATGACTTATGAGTGCTTAGGTTTTTGAGTGACAACAGCTATTGGGGTTTTTACCTATTCTTAAGATGAGAGAAGCATAGGTTTTGCTGAAAGTGTAAAAGAAAAGAGAGAGAGAGAGGACTAAAGCAATTTTTGTACAAAGAGGAAGAGTTGGAGTTGGCATTTGATCACATTAAAATATACTTATAGGCAAAATAGCTAAATCTTGGAATTGTAAAATTGAAATTATAAAAAAAACTCAATTAAATTTAGCATATAACACACTCAAACAGAAAATAAGAGATAGAATGCAGAAGCAATATAGTAGTCATGTCCTAAAGCTTGTAAAACCTAGGTCATCACACATAGATATAAGTTTTTATAAAAACGTTCAAAAATAGCAAAAACCGCTCACCTAAATAGACTTATATGCCCTCAAAACTAAAGCCCACATAAACCTAAAAAGCAAAACCCTATTAGATAAAAAAAAATGTTGAATCTTTGTATGCACGTTTCAAGTCTCTTTGTGTCAGCGTCAATCTCAAGCTCCAACTCTCTATTAGTGAACCCAACTCTGCATCATTCACATCTCTCTCTGCCTTTACAACTACGATTCATTCATTCATAGAAATACATTATATATATTAGATGGTTAGTCTCAAGTTCCAATTGAGGTTTGCTATAATTGTTGTTTTCCTATGGGCTTTCTTCCCTCCTTTTGCTGATTTCTGTTGACTCCTAAGTGTTCACATATTCAACTGGTCATTATTCAAGAATATGATTGCACTTCATCCAACTTTATAGACAGAGTGATGTAACCTTTTAATTTTAAAATTTATGGGTTATAATGAATATATATATATTTGTAACATCATTTTATTTTTGTTTCTACATACATAGCTTTAAATTTGAGACAATTTTGTAAGAATTAAAATTATAATCGGTGATTTATCTATGGATATTGTAAAGAAGTGTTGAATTAAAAGTAATTAACTAATGAGAAAAAAAAATCAACAAAACAGAATATTTAAAATGATTGTTTTTGTAGCTACAAAATTTTAATGGTATTAAGTATGCACTTATCATCAATTTTCTTGAGTTTGCAAGGCTTTCTTTGTCTATGTTTGTGAAAGAACTCGTTGCGAACTCCCCCTTGTAATTCGCGACGAACCTTGTGTGGCACATCATAGCAGAACTCAAGGACAAATGGTCAATCTGAGAACGCAATCCTAGCAAAACTTAGGGAGATACTCAACTTGAGAATGCAAATACTAGTAGAACTCAAGGAGATATACTCAACCTGAGAAATCAAATCCTAGCACCACACAGTTCGGGCTTCCCCTCTACTCGTGGGGCAATGTCATACGCGAATAGACTTTCCGAAGGCAACTAAGTTGTCCGAAGACACTTTTATTTCCCAAAGGCAACTGGGATGTCCAAAGACATCAATACTTCCGAAGGCATCCAGGATGTCTGAAGACATCAATATTCCTAAAGGCAACCATATTTCTGAACACAACACAATCCAATTTCAACCATTTAACACATATATAAAAATAAATATATAACCAAACATTTTATTAAGTTCTTATTAATGCCAAACCCGGTTATCCAAGCCATTCCCGACTCGAGTACTTCCCCAAGTCTCTCCTAAATATTTCATAATTCAATTTTCCTATAATTCACATTCCAAATCCATTCTTCAAACCATTAATAACTTTCCAAGCTATCATCAATTATCAATATGCATTAACATTTAAAATCAACTCAACCCAAATCCGCATAATAAAACATAAATATATCATGCTTGGAAAATAAAAACGATAGAATAATAATTCAATAATACTTAATAAAACTCTCATAGCTTAATACCATTTTTAGAAGAACCATCCAAATCAAAAACACCTCCTAACCAATTGGTCCCGATTGAACCGGTGAGACCCACCATCTTGGTCAACTGGGCCCACAGGGCCCACGACCTCTAATCTCTGGTATGAAAGTTCCTATTGGTCCAAGGTAATAAGTTAAACTCATCCTAGGAGTTTCGTCACTACCCAACGGTTGGTTTAACCTTGATGGAGGAATTTGGTCCATTTATGATTATAAAATTCATAAAAATTGCACAATGGAAATCCAGACATTCCATTCTTAATCCGTAAGTTGGAACATGACCCTAGAGTTCTAGGAAACGACATATTCTAAAACGAGACTGATCCGACAATGCGATCATAATAAACCCAAACATCACATAATAGGTGAAATTCTGATTCGCTGATCAAACGGTGAAATCACACACAACCAAGCATATTGTCGTGCTTGGGACAACCTTGGGATAATTTTAGGACCTAAATGGGCTGCCACAATGGGGCCCATGCACCGCCACTCGCCGCCGGCAGCGATGGGTGGCCAAATCATCGACCAATACCTATACGCACAGTTCAAGCACAACTAAGGTAGTCTTTTTTATTCTTGGACCCCAGCCTAAAAGTGACCCGAACTTTGTAAATCATGGCCAAAACCGTCACCCAATTTGGGGGTTACAATTCGATCTCTCAAACAGCAAAATTAGTCCTAACCACCTACACAATCAGCAAGAGCACGAGAAGAGGATAGAAATCCATACCCGGATCAACATCAATGGTCATCGGAGTCGCCGAAAATGGCGACAAAAAATTTCAAACCCTCTCGGCCTTTCCGAGCTTGTGCCGTCGCATGGAAGGGTTGGGATGGCTGCGCTCTGGCGCTGACGAAATCACCGGCTCTAGCCGGTCATTTTTCGGCCGATCTCACCTTCAACCGTCACCAGACGGCGCCGTTGTGGTGCCGACAATGTTGCTCAGGTGCTACGCGCAGAGAGAGAGAGAGAGAGAGAGAGAGAGAGAGAGTGAGAGTGATGCGCGTGGGCTAGCTTGCATCCTACTTAAAAATCCGATTTTGTAATATTTACAGTTGTGTCACTGCACTTCCTTTGACCAAAACGTCTTCGTTTCAACTATGATTTGGGCCCATTATGTGTTTACGAACTCGTGAGCTTGAGCACTAAACAATGGAACCAAGGAAAATTTGAACTAGTCCCGTACAAAGAGTGAACCCCAAACCACTTAGAAAACCTAGGGCAAAGTTGTCATTTCATTTAGAATTTTGAAAATTAAATTAAATTTCAGAACGAGATGTTATAGTTTGTTTGGGGGCGTCCCCACCTTTTGTTGGTTCCTTGATCCGTTGGTTTTCCTCCATGTATGTAGCTTTTTGGTTTCCTTAAATTATTTTATTTAACCAAAAAAAAAAATTATGGCATATCCTCTCCACATTTTGAGTTAACTTTCTTTTGCTTTTTAGGTTTATGTGGGTTTTAGTTTTTAGGGCATTTTTGTTGTTGAGAAAAGATGATATTTCATTAAACGCATAAGAAACAATACATGAGAAGAAACTAGCATGATAAAAGGTAGCCTCATTAAAACCTTCTCGGAGAAAAGAATACTTTGGGTAGGAAAGAGTACCACCCATGCTAATGACTAAATAGATAAATCAAACAGCTTATGCAAAATCGACAGAACATAGAACCCACCTGTAAACCTTGAACAAAAAAATCCCAACACTCCATTGATATTGTCAAGGAAGGCCTCTTATGATATAGAGAAAACATCATAGTTCTTTGTACATATGCAAAACGCACTGTGTAGATAAAACATATCCAACCAAACCCCAACCACAAAGTCATTTAAGTACATCCTTGTTAGAAATATGCCATAAAGCCAACATGTGATATTGCTTTTTGGATATTTCACTATCACTAATGGGCAAGATTGTTGTTTTCAACCATGATATTTGGTCTATTATCGTAACAGTAAAACAACAAGTCCTTGGAATATGAAATAGTGTGAGGACTATGCAATGATATTGGATATAAGGATACCTCTCATACTTCCACATTATTTTCTAAACGTTCCCGGTTGTAGGATTATCAATTGGGCATTGATCATCCATAAAGACTGGTACACATTATATTTGCTCAATTGGGAGAATGACTAGTCTCAAGTCATTGCATGTATAGACACTAAGATAAGTGTGTAGGTGCTTATAGGGACAAGTACACTGAACATATCAAACTAGAACTCATAAGTTGCAATAGTGAAAACTAGTCCTCAAACCTGAGACATCATAGTTGTCTTGTGGACGACTCATTTGTCTTTGATATCACTATACGGTCATCGAAAGAAAAAATGACTCAAAGGTGATTATCAAGATTCTCGACAAGCTCATGGAGGCAAGTGAAAGTACAAAAAAGGATCTTTGCTCTCAATAAGGAGAGAGAATACTCTAAAGATATGATTGAGAAATCTTTGCAAAGTATCATATATGATTTGAAAAGAAGTTTCTAAACATAACCAATGTAATCATATAAGTGAAAAATTCATATTAGGGTTTTGACAAAAGTATTCATACTCTAATAATATGAATTAGGAGCATTGTAATAGAGAAGGACTTAATTGCACATCAATTCCAACTTGAATAGGTTCTTCACATTTTCTGATTAGCTTGGATAGCCATGACATGCTGCTAGGCGTCAACCATAGCTTGTGGAAGTCCTGTAAGGTTCAATTATAATTGGCATTCGTTAATAGGAAGAATTAAATGGTGTGATTTAATTCACATCAACTCAAAAAAGTTGAGACAACCCACTGCCTCGCTAAAAGGAACCTACAGATCGCACACCCAAAAATGTAGTTAAAGGAACAAATGAAGAAGAAGAAGAAACTTGAGGAAAAAAAATGAAGAAGATAAGACTTTGAAATTCAATAGTCAAAGTCAATGGTCAAAATCAAAGTCAACACATTTGACCAAAAATGGTTGACCAAGTCAAACTTTTCGGACTATGGTTAGGACTTAATGGTTAGCTTGACGGTAGGACTCGATTTGGGCTTTAATTGCATTTTGGGCCAAAGGGAAAAATAGCCCAAGGACCCATTGAGCCGAGGAACAAGTGTTGTATGAAAACAAAAGTTAAATGAGTCTAAGAAGAGCCCAAAATAGACCCATAACAGTCATCTTTGTGTTGGCTTTATAAGCCACACTTAGGCTATTCTCAAGTTAGGGTTTGGGCCTTCTAAGAGGGCATCTCCTGTGGTGCCTTTGTTGAAGAATATCTACAAGTTCAAGGAAGAAAGAAGGCCTTGCATAAGATGTTCAAACTTGGTTTAACCAAGATGAGCTTCAAGGGTATTTTTCATCCTATTTCCCTTTTAGATTTGTGTATAAAGAGATTAGGCCTCAAAGATACTTGGGTAAAATTTGAATAGACTTAGCCCAAGAAGTTTTAAGTAAATTGCTTCTGCTTTTGAATAGATGATTCATATGTTTTGTGGCTAAAATTTAATTGAAATTTTTTAGAAACATGTTTCCTTCATTCCCATCACTACTCGAGGAATTGTTAAAAAAAAGGTTTCCTATGATCTAGAGAAGGCATCATAGTCATTTGTACATAGCCAGAAAGCATAATATGGGTATCAAATATATCCAACCAAAATTGGCCTCTTAGCCTAAAGAAATTTTGGAAGAAATATCTTCGTAGAAGGAACGTTCATTGGATGCCAAGCCCACGAACATTCTCAAGTAAAGATCAGAGAGAACTTGGAGACCTCTAGAGGCTAGTCTCCTCTACCGTATCAGAAGCATTATCAGCACAGAGTCTTTGTTTGCCCCCACTTGGATCCGCGATCCCCATCACAACTGAAGATGTAGGTACATAGTTGGTACCCAACAACCCCCATCACCGAAAATCATAACAAATCAAGATGCAGAACAGAAACCTATACCACTAGGTTAGAGAGAAATACATATGCCCCCTTGGAGGAAACCCACGGGACTGCGGACCTCATTCCCACCAAACATTGACGCCCTTAGGAGAACCAACAATTGAGAGCACTTGGAGAGATCAAGAACTCAAGGCCCTAGGAGTAAGGACCTTCAATTAGACTAAGCACATCGAAGAGAAGAAGGCGGGCACAAGCAAAGGAGCACACGAGAGGTGGTGCAGACTGCCAGCACAACCAGAGGAAGAAAACCCTAACCCTAAAATATACTCTCCTCGCTCACACGAGAGAGCGACCCCTATGTGATTTTAGTTTTGAGGGAATTTAAGTATATTTAAGTGAGTTTTTTGCTATTTTTGAAAGTTTTAGAAAAACTAACATTTATGAAAATATGAGGTAAATTTTAGCTTTTTTATATAAAAAAAACTCCACAATTAGTTTATATGGAACATTTTACGAATTGATGTGTGACTTTTTCATGCTTATGGTGTGGGTCATTGAATACGTAATGATAAGTTCATAAATGTATTCATTTATGTACTTTTATACTTAGTTTTTGTAGGAGACTTTGATTTAAAAGGGCCTTATTTCTTTATTTTCTCCATTTTCAGCTTTATGGAGGACTTAATTGTTTTTCAATGGAAATATGACTTTTTAGTACAGTTTTTATGCAAGGCTAGTTGGAGATTGAAGCTAAGACCTTGAAGATGCTTGTGCAATTTTTCTAGAATTTTTGGAGCAGCCAATGAAGGCAGTTTTTGAAGTCAACATCAGCTTAAGGTGAAATCCGAGCAGATCTGAGTTACTGTGCGAAAATGAAGATGTGAAGACTTTCCTGATTTTTTCCTCAAGGCGTGCGATACATGGTTAGAAAGATAGGGCAAATATCTACACTTTACATAATTTTCCAGAATTTTCTTGAAGGAGAAATGACCCCAAACATGTGTACAAAGAACCTAATCTGTTATCCCAGTCACAGTAGGAAAAGGAGTTAATTAGTTACCCATTTAGGATTTCTGTTTTAATTAGGTTTTTCTTTGTTTTTGGGCTATTGTAAAAGTCCAGCTAAGGTAGGAATAGGCATGGTTCTCTATTTAAACGTGAGAAACAACTCCTTACTTTGTTATGGAAGACTTGGAGAAATTAGAGAGTGTCGGAAGAGAAACGCAACTTTGCTAGAGTTTTATTATTTCTTCCTTATGTTTTTGCTTATGCCAAATTCTATGACTATTGCTAGGACATGATGCAACCCTAGTATGATAATCTAGTTTTCTTATTTTACCTATCTATTGATCGCCGTTTGATGTTGGATTCTTAATCACTGTGCTTAATAACTTGGTTGATTTTCTTGATGCTTGATCACCATCTAGATTTTTAATTGAGTTTATTTGATGAAAATTAGAGTAAATACCATACTTAATTTAAGGCTTGCTTCTTGTGATTAAGATTTGTAATTCTTCTGCAAGGGACATACTAGTGTAGTGGTTTGGAACAATTGCTTCCCTAGGAAAGATCCTGGGTTCAAGTCTTAGCATATGTGTAGTGTGTGTAAGTTTAGTATGTTGTCGCCTCTCTCAATAGGAAATGTCCTAAAAAAAGAAAAAAATAATAATTGTAATTCTTCTAGGTTAAATGTCATGCTTCTAGGGTTTACATGCTTGTTAGAGGTTTTCATTGATCTTAATGAGTTTCTATGTGTATTCATATTTGACCTAAATACTATAGGTGAATTGCATGTAGAAATATTTGGGTTAGCCTAAATACCATAGGTAATTCATGAAAAAAAAAAATTAAGTGGCAACATCAATTGGTTAAATAATAGGTGGGTGAATAAAAAACTAGATCGGATTACTATTGGTGAATTCATTGTCCTATTAGTTTCATCAATTTAAATTTATCGTCTTTGTGTTTCATGACTTTCTACTTTGTTTTATCTTTTAATTTCGTTGTTCTAGTTAATTAAATCACTTATTCAAAAATCCCCTTTGTGTTTACGTGAGTATGCTGTGTGTTTAATTTCTCGTTTATATAAAGTAGAGTAGTTAAAGTGTTTTGTGAAGTAAATTAATCTAATTTAATTGAAATTTAAACTCAATCCTTGTGGGAATGACCTCGTACTTGCTATACTAAATTATTATTGACCTTGTGCACTTGCGAGTATAATTTGTGTTTAGAATAATCTTGTTTTCAGGTTATCTAAAATTCACAACATGTAACATGCATAAATAGGCTAATACCTTAGCAAGCATAAATGGACTAATAATTTTATAGCCTCATATAATATTTTAACTAAAAAGTTTCTAATTAGTAGTTTTGTAGCATAAATGGACTTAGAAATTGGGTCATTTGTAACTCATAGCATTCTAACTTATGAGTTGGTAGTTATGTAATACAAATGCACTTGTGCTATGTGACAGTGATGTACTTGTGTTCAGGTCATTTAACATGATACTAAGCATAAATTGGCCAGTACTTTTGTAGGTTAATTTAACATTTTACTTAGAAGTTGGTAGTTAGTTGGCTTTGTAATAGGAATGTGCTTGTGTTACATGACCGTGTCACATTTAACATTCAGGCCCTTTGACATAGCACGAAGCATAAATGGACAACTCTGATTTATAAGGTGAGCCCGTTATGTGACCGCATAGGGCCCCACAAAAAAGGGGTCTCCTATAAATTATTTAAGCATGCCTCCTATAAAAGCACAAAGGTATTTTTTGTGTGGTTGATTAATTTTGGACTTTTTTTTCCTTATTTTCCATAAAAGGTGGACATTTAAAAAAAAAGCTAAATCAACTATATAATTATATATTCTACTACATATTTTGTTAGTAAAAACAAAAAGGGCCTCAATTTTTCTTTTCCGCATAGGGACGTCAAAATTCATGGACCGATCATGTAATATAAGTGTGATTGTGCTATGTACCTGTTTCATGCTCAAGATGGAGTCATGCTATGACATAAATAGCATACGCATGAAGTCTTATATAAACTTGTGTACACTTTTAACTAATTAGTTGCTAGTTATGTATTGTCATGAATATATTTTCGTTGAAAGAAGATACCGTTGTTATGATTCAAATTATTTAAATGAACTAGTGTCATCGCAGCACAACTTACGTATACACATGTCTTTTAAGTACAACTTACATATACACATGTCTTTTAAGTGACAAGCTGCCACTCCAAGCAAGACATGACAATTTACTCTATCTAAAAAAATAATAATAACATATGACATGACAATTCTAGACATGAATAAGAGAGTCAATATTAAAGGAAAATTGCATTTTGAGAAGGTTGAAAATGTAATCAACTTTCTAACTAGGGATGATTTGTTGAAGTAATTGCCTAATATAGACAACATAAAAATCAAAATGAACAACAAATGGATTGGATTTTCATTTAATCCAGTAGGTGCATGGTTGAAATATTATATTTATCATCAACATTAGTTTTTATTATTATATGTTGTCCCATACGTAATATGTCTATAGTAGTAGATATATTAGTTAATTGTGTCTCAAATTGCCTTGTTGTTGTATTTTGTTTGTTGGGTTATTCTTTTTTTTTTTTTGTAAAATGATATACAAAGTGCTTGTTTCTTAATCAATATGTATTGACTTGCTCATCAAATCCTAAAATTAAATTCATTAATTAAGGGCCCGTTTGATAACCATTTTAATTTTAGGTTTTAGTTTTCATTTGTTTTAAATTAAGCAATAATTGTATTCATAACTTAGCCACCAAGACCATCAGCAACAAGGGCATAAACTACCCAAAAAGGGTTAATACAAATGTGGAAGCATAGGAACCACACATGGTTATTCCAGATACAGAGAAATACACCACAAGGTATATCTCCACTAATAGTGGCATAAAGCCAAACAAATTTCGGCCTGAAGCCGCAAGTCTGAACAAATTAGATATGGACTGTAGCTCCTAAAACTACCAATACAACTATAACTTTTAAACTCTCACAAGTAAAAAATACAAGCAGAGACTCAACTTCAAACAGAACACCCAACTCACAAAAAGGTGTAATTATTACAACCCAAAAAACTGCAAAACCAACCAAGATGACAATAAGTAAAGTTGCAACCATCACCACCACTAAAAACAGGAACACCACCATCGAAGCCCAGGTTGAGGGGAAAATTGCAGCCACACCAAAACCTAATACAAAAAAAAAAAAAAAAACAAAGAAAGAAGAACCCAAA
>NW_018921556.1:231877-260203 GCF_002207925.1 Prunus avium | reverse complement strand
AAAAAAAAAAAAAAAAAACAAAGCAAGAAGAACCCAAACAACACCAAGACAAAGCCGCAAAACAAAGAGTCAACACAAGGTGAAAGGGATTTAAAGAGATTTGGGGCAACAAAAAACTAGAGCAAAGAGCAAAACCAAACCCTCAAAGGGTCAGAAATCACCACAAGCGCAACCAAAAAATCCAAAAGGAAGGCAAGAGAAAAAGAGCGATGAAGAGGAGGAGAGAAGATAGAGAATGAGAAAGAATGAAGGAAGAGGAAAGATAGTGACCTTTCCTCCCCCCCTCCCTTAGGATAGGAGCGGCGACTAGGGTTTGAGAGAGAGAGAGAAGTCACTTTATATTCTTTTAAGAAAGAGTGCAATGATATGAATTTTTTTTCATTTTTTGTACTAGAGTATAAATAAAAATGAGAGTGAGAATGGGAGTGAGGATGAGATTGAGAGAGAGGATGAGAGGGGAGAATGAGAGGGATGAGTAACAAAAGTGAAAACAAAAACTTGAAAGTGAAAAAAAAATTCAAAAAAAATTCAAATTTTTGTTTTTGCTTTCACTTTTGTTACTCCTCCCTTCTCATCTTCCCTCTCAATCCCATCTCCACTCTCATTCTCACTTCCATTCTCCGTCTTTTTTTTCTATAAGGTGTTGCTATCCTACAATTTTGTGGGGATTAGATAGGATAAGTTTTTCTTCATGAGTAATCCACCTTCTACCTTCAACTTAGTGAAAAAATTTCCATTTCTTCCTTCATCATGCTTAAAATTTAAGGAGTCCTATCTAATCCAATCCAAGGCACCAAACGTGGAGCATATACATACGAAAATACTTAAGATAAAAAAGACTTTCAAATTGGAACAAACACAATACTAATTTTGATAGAATATAAACACGTACATATATGTTCATAGAAACAAAGTTACCCGCTTCCCCCCCTCCCCTCTAATAATATGAGAGGAAGTTTTGTATTGTTTAATTGCCTCTTTCAATAGACAAAAAAGAAAAATCCCTCTTACAATACTCACGTGGGATCTAATCACCACATTATAATGAGATTTACAAATATTAAGAAAACAGAAATTATTTTATCACCTATGTGTTATAAATTTCTTGATCAAATTACAAGAATGCAATAGTTTAGTAATGGATCCCAAGCCTCTGCATTTAGGTCTATTGCATAGTCGTATTTTGTTAAATCTAAGCCACTCAAACAATCTAATGACTTAACACACGATACGTCATCAAACATTTAAGTAAGATTATTTTATTTATTTTAATATTCCAAAACTCATTAAACACTATCATTAACGATGTTAAGGATTGTTAGTTTTAACACGAGCGTGTTTCTTCTCTTTCTCTTGCGAGCGGACTCTGTCTCTAAGAGTGTGCTTCTTCTTCTTCTTCTTTTTGTTCTTTAACTTGTTTCTTCATGGTAATTATGGTAATTGGGTCTTCTTATGTACCTTCCAACATGTGAAAATACTTGTTTGATTGGAGATACAATCAAAATTTTGCAGTCAAAATATGTATATGGAGATACTTGTTTCTTCTAAAATGTTTCTTCCTGGTTAGTTTTAAAATGTTGGTCTCAAAATATGAGTTCATAAAGAGAGGAAGATCATGTTGAGTTAGTAATTGATGTGAATAATGGCTTATTAGGGATCGATTTTAACTAATTACCATGAAGTGATCGATGTCGGATTATCCATTGATAGGATTCGCTGGCTTTATTTCATCACCATCACAATCTAGTATCAGAATAATTAGCAAGCTTATGAAACAAACTCTCCAACAAGGGGATCAGTTGTTGTCCATGCTCCATTCAAACATGCTACAAGCCCAAAATTGTATGAAATTGTATGCTGATCAGCATCGTATAGAGACAACATTCAATGTGGGTGATTGGGTGTATTTGCGCATCCAGCTTCACTGGTAACCACAAATTATCCTCCAAAATTTGTGGTCCTTATCAAGTGGAAGCTCGCATTGGCCAACATCCAAATTCATTCGATCTTTCATGTGTCTCTACTCCCTATCAAGGGGAAGTCCGAAATATCATATGCAAATTTTCCTCTTTCTCTCTATGTTATTCTTTCTGTTATTTTCTCTCTTTTCAATCCCTAGGCTTGATACCTATCATCCAAGCATGCCTGAACTGGCGTTGTAGTTGTGGTCAAGATGCTTCATATCTCTGCCATCATCACCCAAAGCTCTAGGTGTTCCACCGATATCAGCTGTCATTTGTGGGAAGAAAGTGAGAGCACGCTCCCAAATACTAGGAAGAAAACAAGGTAAAGAACAGAAAGAAGAAGAAGAAGAAGTACGCTAGCAGAGGGAAAGAGTCTGCTCGCTAGAGAAAAAGAAGAAACATGCTGCGTTAAAACTAACCATCCTCAACACCGTTAAGGATAGGGTTTAATGAGTTTTGGAAAATTAAAATAATCTGACTTAAATGTTTGATGACGTGTAGTGTGTTAAGTCATTAGATTGTTTGGATGGCTTAGATTTAACGAAATGCAAGTAAATACACATGACCTAAATGTAGAGACTCAAGGTTCGTTTAGTAATAGCTAAACATGTGTTTTTATGTTTTAGGTTTGCAAGTGGATTGTGGCAACTTTAGGTATTGGGTTCTTTAAGATTAAATAATCTCTTTTTTAATATAAAGAATTGAGAAATAATTTTAAAAAAAGGGACAAAATAGATGGAGCCTACCAATACACATTTGCATACCACATCTTTAATAGGTTTAGCTCGCCAATACAATAGGCCCATCTCTATTAAAAAAGTGATAAACAATGTGGTATATAAATGTGACATGATTATTATTTTTGATGTGATAAAGGATAAATATTTCCACATTTAAACCCACTTGTCCATTTAACTCTTGTTGTGATTTTAGTCTCAGCCATTTGAATGGTCTTTTTCTTTTTGATACCCCAACTCTAGTCCCTTTCATGAGCTTGATACTCCATCTCTAAGTCAAGCTCTATTCTTTAACGCATCTGAAAATATTTTACAGTGTGGTAACTAAAAATTGAACTTCCATTTTTATATCTCACAGACACAAACATTTCACTAATACATACATTTCACAAACATTTTACAGTCTCCTGCTAATAATTTTAGATGTTGACACCATCAATATGGTAAATAACAAGAGTCATTGAAAATGATTGCAAGAAAGTTGTATTTAACGAACTATTCAACACAATGTTTTTTTTATTATAGGATATTCAACACAATGTTTTTTGATCAAATATTCAACACAACGTTGAAAACACGAATTTATATAACTTCCTAAAAAAAAGTTTATATAAAAAAAAATTTGGGTTAGTAATTTATAAATTCAAACGAAATAATTTTGACTAGAAATGCTCAACAAGAGGGAGTTCATGAGAACTATTTATATAATCATATGATTCATATCCACAAAATAAAAAATACTTAATTCCCTCCCACCAAAGAAAATGAATATTTAATTCCCATCCAAACTGGCCTAGAACTTATCAATTTGCAGCACCCAATTTTCTTTGACTGAAATGGAACAGATTTTATATTCAAAATTTGAATTTTGGGATAAAAGTTGGATGCTTTTTTAAAATACTTTTTATTCTTGAAATGGTTATTAAAAAAAGAGGGTGCGTGGGACAATGTTGGAAGTAGGGTTATGATGAGTGTTATGACTGTAATCACACATTTATATATAATTTTATTATATATATTTAGCCACACACACAATCAAGCGGGGTGCTGTTGACAATTAACCTTTCAAGTAGATCTGAAATCTACCACTCCCCAGTCTCCCTCAAAAGATAGATTCCAGTGAGAGAGAGGAGAGAGAGACAGAAGGAGAGAGAGAGAAAGAGAGAGACTTTCCAACTCTCTACTGAGCAAAACCCGCTTGTCTACACTTGAAACCCTACTGAGTGAGTAGTAGTGATATACTGAGTCCAACAACTGCGTTGTTTTAGCCCCCCAAAAACCATTTTTCTCTCACTCTGTTGTTTTTCTCTCTCTCAAAGAGAGAGGCAGACCCAAGAAAACCCCCCATGGGTTCCTATGAAGTTACAAACATACTCTTCACTAAGATCAAGGCCTTAGACCCAGAAAATGCCATCAAAATCATGGGTTATCTTCTCATACAAGATCTTGGCGAGAAAGATTTGATTCGCTTGGCTTATGGTCCGGAGACCCTTTTGCACTCGCTGATTGTGAGGGCTAAAATCCAGTTGGGCCTTTGCTCGAGCACTTCGTCGACATCTTCCACACCTTCCTCTCCTTCACCGCTAAACCCCATAGCCAGACCAACTAACGCCAACCCATTTTCACAGTCTTCCCCTAGAATCCCGAACGGTTTTGATTTTGGGAAAAACCCATCTTCTCCCTCCTCAAATGCCTGGCCACTTTCTGGGTTCCCAAACAACTCCATTAGCCCAAAGTCAAGCCCTTTACTCTCTTACGACAATATCCGAGCCGGGTCAGTTTCACTTCCAGTACATTCACCCCGCTACAGCAAGGATGGTGGGGGTGATGTTTGGCCTGGCGGCGACCTCATTGACGAGCACCAACTCAATGAGTACCTCTCATTTCTCAATGAGTCTTCCTCGTCGAGGCCCGAGGATTTCATCGATCCCCGGCTCGAATTGGGTCATGGAGTTCCTGATTGGGCTCATTCTGTCAACAATGGTGATGCCCATTTCCACAGAAGGAGCTATTCGGCTAGCGATGCGTGTCTCGGGTCCGAAGATGCTGCTTTGGGAGGTGGGTTCAAGCCATGCCTTTACTTTGCCAGAGGGTTTTGCAAGAACGGAAGCAATTGCAAGTTTGTGCATGGCGGTTTTGCTGATTCCTTGGACGGTTCTGGTGCCATTGTGGGGTCTCCAACTAATCTAGACAGTTTTGAGCAGCAAGACGAGATGATGAGGTTGAAGACTGCCCAGCAACAGAGATTAGCTGCTGCTTCTCAGTTCATGGGTGGAGGGTCACCTACTCCTTACAGCAAGTACATGAATTTCCTCTTGCAACAGCAAAATGACCCTCAGAGGTATGGAGTGGTCCATTTTTCTGTTTGCTGTTGCTTTTATTTGGGTGTGGTTATTGATTTTGAGTCTGTTGGAGACAACCCATTTTGCTCTTTATAGATTATTTTCTTTGTCATTAAGTGTGGTTTGTGTTGGTTATTGATTTTTTCTCTTTTCGGGTTCAATTGTTTTTTTCTTGGTGGCATTCTGTTGTATTGTAGAGTGGCAGCGATGATGATGGGGGAAGAATTTTACAAGTTTGGGCGATGTCGTCCTGATAGAAACGACCTTTTGGCAATGTCTTCAGTTGAAAAGGCGAGCTCGGCTTCAAGACAGATCTACTTGACATTCCCAGCTGAGAGCACTTTTAAAGATGAAGATGTTTCAGAATACTTCTGGTAAAATTATACGTCATATTATTTCCTTATTATTTGTTATTAGGACCAAGTCGTCGGTCAACCTTCAGTATGAGTTAAGTTGCTACTCGGATTATTGGTAGAATAGTTTTTTATTTTATTTTAATTTTTATTCATGATAATCATGCCTTAGCACTTTGGTCAGCTTTCCTGACAACCAATTACTCAGTAACGGCAATACTTACCATGCCAAGGTTTTAGAGTGGTTCTAGCCTTAGTGGCATCAGTCCTTTATGTTTGAACTTTTTCCAAAATGATAAAGTTAAGAAGTTGTTCAAGGTTTTCATTGCCTTGAAGGCCTCCAAAGCATCATCAATCGTTTATGGTCAAATCTTGGATAGAGGTTGTGGCGATTCAAAACCTTGACGTTAGTTTGCTCGTTTTTTCATTTGTAACCCTGGCCTTCATATACTCAGTTTGGTTCTCTAGGGGAGTGGTACCTTGCATTTCAAGTACAGGATATTCAGAAACAGGGGTTGTGCTTTTGCTTAAAGTTACCCCTGATAGGAGAAAATGTTTGCACCACCTTGTCATATCACATATATGTGTGTCCAACAAATAAATTTTAAATTTCAGAAGTTCAGTTATATTTTTGCTCCTCTACTAGGGTTTTAATGTGCTTACATTTCATCTTGTATGACAATCTATTTGTTTGGCTGCAATGAAAAGGTACGTTTGTAACTTTACTATTCTGATAAGTTAGCTATTATGAGAAGAAATTTTGGGATTGTTGGCTTGTGTATTTGGATACATTGTCAAGAGTCTAAACCAATAAGGATTGCTCTTTCTATCCCTGCCTAATGCCTGCATAAGAGCCTTGCTAGTCAGCTGTAAAATTTTATACAGTGTGCCCATATCATGCAAAGAGCACATTAAACAGGCTTTGATGGCTAATGTTAAGTCTTTGTGTTGACCCCTTCACCTGCTCCAACGTGACACTGAAGATCTTGAGTGTCTTTGATAGCCATTTGCAGAATGTCTGTGATCTATTTGCTCAAGGCCATTTTAAACTCGTAAAAAGCTGTTTGGTTGTTTCTCTTATCTTTATTAAAGATATAATTAATTTCATTAATTATCCACAACAATGATCAACTTATTGGAACACAAAGTTATTGCTGACTTCCAGCATATATACTACTGTGTATTGTTACTAAAATATTCAGTCGGTCCTTTATTGTGAATACAAGTGTATCGTCATCCATCATTTGATATCAAAAGATACATCTGATCTAGTACTCTCCTGGAAGAGTTTCCATGACTCACCTTTTATTTTTTTTACACTAGCAATGAGACATCATTGTTTGAATCTGTCACATAACACAACTAAATATTGTTGCATGGTATGCCATGATACGATTTAGTCATTGATGATTTTTTTTTTTCTTTTATAGAAATTAGATACAGATTAAGCTTGAAAAATTGAAATAACGAGAACTGCATGACCTTGGAGTTCATCTATGCAATGATTATTGGAGACATCCTACAGGATGTCACGGTGTGAATATGACAATAATAGGAAAACAATTTCTGAGTTCTTGTGTTACAATATTTGAATCTTGAGTGAACTCATAAACACTTGATTTTAAGAATGGATGGCCAAATGTGGTTTGAATATTGTGTAGGGTTTACTGTTACAAACCAAAGGAGTTCGTTGTATTATTACAAGGGAAGAGATCATAATGTCATTCTTATATTGTTTAAAGGTTCAGAATTTGGAATTTCTATTAAATAGTTCCTTTTTGTACTTTTGAAGCAAGTACGGGCCAGTTCAAGATGTAAGGATTCCATACCAGCAGAAAAGAATGTTTGGTTTTGTTACATTTGTCTACCCAGAAACTGTGAGGCTCATATTGTCCAAAGGAAATCCTCATTTTATATGTGATTCCCGTGTGCTTGTGAAGCCCTACAAGGAGAAGGGAAAAGTCCTGGATAAGTATGTATATCATTGCTCTTTTACAATCTAATCTTATGCCTTCATCACTTTGCACTGATGCTTTAACTGCTGATTGTCTACAGGAGGCAACAGCAACAACAGCATCTAGAGAGGGGAGAATTTTCACAATCTTTGAGCCCTGGTGGTCTTGATTCTAGAGATCCCTATGATCTCCAACTTGGTTAGTGAAACAAGATTGGATACTTTTTTTCGTGACATATACTCTGTTTGAAAGAGAATAGGGTTAAATGAATTTTAAGATGGCTTCTCATTTGGCTAACAATTAAAAAAGAAAAAAACTCTCTCTCTCTCTCTCTCTCTCTCTCTCTCTCTCTCTCCCCACACATGTATGCGTATGCACATTTATGCATATTATTGTTCTTGTTTTTATTGACTGCAGCATCACAATTCTCGTTGATTTTTTATTACTTGAATTTGTTTTCTACTAGGGGGAAGAATGTTCTATAGTACACAGGAGATGCTATTGAGAAGAAAATTGGAGGAGCAGGCCGAATTACAGCAAGCAATTGAACTCCAAGGGAGAAGAGTCATGAGTCTGCAGCTCCCAGACTGGAAGAATGACCGCTTACCCCATCACCAGCGCAGTCTGTCTGTTGGTGCTCATGTTCCCTTAAGTCCTCAGTCTCATGTGCAGATCAATCAAAATGTCATTCCGTTCGATAGCATTAAACAAGAAGTTTCAGAAGGTTGTCTGATTGACAATAACCGTTCTAATATACATATTTAAACTTTAAGATGAAGCATTGGGTCACTGACTGCTGAATATGCATGTTGCAGGCCACAGTGATATTACAGCTGCCTCAATTTCTGTGACTGCTGCTGTTGCTGAGCAGCACCTTCAGAAGGAAGATAATTTTGCTTTCATTCACAATAATGGCATTGGCAAAAACAAGGAGCAAGGCTCCTACCTGGAAACTCCTGATCTTCAGAAAAGGTATGGAGCATAACTTTCATATCAAGAGAAAGTTGACAATAGCAAACAACATTATATGATTTTATCTATAGTGGTGCTTCTGTTTTTCTGGATTTTTCCATTTGAGCTTCCATTATCAGGTCCTTTTGCATTTTCTAATAATAAAAACTTTTTTTTTCCTTCTTTTGTGGTTGTCATGATAGCAGTGTAGAGCAGGTCCTTCCTGATTGCCTTTTTGCTGCTCCCTCAAATTCAGCTGGGGATCATCTGTCTGACTTGTCAACCGCTGTGTCAGATCTTAATGATACCATCATAACTGCTGAAAACAAATCATCATCATCAGTCAATTCTGCCAGCTGCATGGCTTCTCATTAATGCTGATTGATTTTGCTAGGGTAATAGCTAATTCATTTTGTTCTCTGTAGATGACCTTGCTAGGGATTGTAGTCATGCAATCAAACAATCTTTTTATTATGTTGGGTTATGTTCCTATGCAGGAGAGTAGAGAAGCATATACAAGGAAGAAAAATCCTCTAGATGTATAGCTGAATTATACCTACATCAAAGAGTAGATCCATAGAGAAGATCGCAACAAGGTCTCACCGTCATCAATACATACTGCTAACCGATACTACATATTTCATACGCAAGGAGAAACGAAATGAATTACGAGAGTAGGATTTATCGCTTTTGCTACTTTGTACCCTCTCTGTAGGTGTGCTGACCACCAAACAGGCTAGACCAGAACAAGGATTGTAACTTCTATCTACACTCATATACACAACTTTTCTCTCTACTATCGTATTTTCCTTCTGATGTGAATTTTTGCTAGTGTTTAAGTTTTCCATTAGAGTATTTGATGCTTTTTGTACATATACTTGGACAGAAGTTTAAAGCAGACTTTTCATAAGTATACAAATTATTGTATCACTATAGTATGTATGATACGGATGGGGAAAAAAGCTATGACTTCCCTTTGGCCTTTTTGTTTTGTTTGGTCATGATTGTTCCTGTCTGATATTGCAGCATCACATGAACACCGAATATAGGGGTAGAAAGGGGATTTCATATAACAATTGATCAAAGTTTTCTTTTAGGTGGCTTTCATAATTTACTGTTTTTGGCTTTTTCTGCTAAATCCACATGTGGGGCAACAACCAAGTCGTCACATGGGTGCTGACATTTATATAAATGGTTTATAAGGCTCTATCACACTCCTTTCACTTTCACTTTCACTTTCACTTTCACTTTCACTTTATTGAAATGTTTGTTTCTGAATCTTTGTATTTTTGGAAGCTGGAGCCCTCATGCTCTCTCTGGCCTAGGTATAAATTATGTTATGCTCTATATGACCATAGGGATGCCCAATGGGTACCCATTTGAGCAACCATATGCTCAAACTCAAATGGGTAACCATGTGGTAGCGGTGACAGTGGTGGTGGCCGTGGTTGTAGGGTGGTTTTAGCTGTGATGATGGTTATTGGTACCTATTGTCTATACCTGTGCCTAACTTGTGTTGCTAATGTTGACTTTTATTAGGTCAGTTGGCCGGTGAGCCTGCCTCCTTGCTTTCGAGTTCTACTCTCTCTTTTCATAGGTTAGATTAATTTAGAGTATTTTATTGCTAGTATAAAAAAAAAAAATTAAATAAAAAGGTAGGAAAGCGACTTTTCAACAACTGGAACTGGTGGATGAATTTATACTGTAACTCATGGAACGGAAAATTCTCCACATTAAATGAGATGGTAGATTAATACAGAATGGGAACTAATTGCCTTTGTGCGTTTAAACTTTTCACTAATGCTTTTGTCAGTTTTCCAATTTAATACAAGGCCGAAATTTAAAGTACGGTTTGTTTGGATAACTTGAAATTAGACACAATTCAGAAGTTATGCTTTTGTTAGTTTTCCAATTTAATAAAAGGTCGAAATTTAAAGTACGGTTTGTTTGGATAACTTGAAATTAGACACAATTCAGAAGTTTTGAAATGACGGATTTTGGGCAGAAGCTCGAAACTCTAGGCACCAAATGAATATTTGTGTAAACCTTTGCTGAGGCTCAAAAAATCCAAGGTCGAGCCAAATATATTTCTAACCCAATACAACACTTAACTGGGAAAGAAGTCTGGTATGCAATAATTTGTCGTATGTGCTTGCGCAAGTTATGGTCCACATGCCACGCCAAGCAAACAGGCAACCCGCCATGCATAGAGGTCGTAACGAGCCTGTAAAATGTACTGGTTCTATGAACCCGCGCTTACTGTTCCGTCAAGCACCGTTTAGCCCAGCTATAGCCCACTACAATACAGGAAAGCTCGAGCACAAACACGCTAAGCAACGTGCAATGCCAAGCGAAAAACTTTTATTTTCGCACTAAGCCACGCTACAATCTTAAGTGGGCTTAAGCCACGTGAATGCTTGGGGCTTACTGAGTGGGTTGTGGTATGGATGGTCACGAGTGTTCATGAGGCTCATTGATGGACTGAGGAGTGGAAGTTTGGAACTGCTTGGGAGCACCAAAACTCAGGCTCATTTCTTGAGTCCAAACATATGGGTAAGCATAAAAGAGAAAAAAATGAACCAACACCTTAGAAAATATCCAATAGCCCATCACCTTAAGAAAAGGCCCAAACACCTTAGAAAATATCTAGAGCTATAGCCCACAAAACTTGGAAATATTCCACATTAGTCAAAATATCCAGCACCTTGTCAAAACCAAGGGAAACCCATATGCACAAGCTGCTAGAAATGAAACACCCTTTAGACCAGCAATCTTACCCATTTCCTTCCTTAGCAAGCTTTGGCATGAAAAACCAGGGAGAAAGCAAGAGGCGCCTCACCCAAAATGAAGGAGTCTAGCCGCAGAAAAACCTTGGAACCCAAAAGGCTTCGTCCCTATGCGCTTGGATTGGGGAGATTTCACTAAATAGGATTGAATGGAAGAGAGTGAAGGAAAATGGAGAGGATGACTTGGTAAAATTAGAGCTTCCAGCGCCTATAAAAGGGGGATTCCATACCCAGCAAAACAACCACATCTAGAGCAAGCAAGCATCCTTATTCACTGCTGGAACCTTCAATTCCAAGCCATATTCTCCCATCTTCTTCTTTTCTTTTTTGGAAAACGATCTAGGAGTGCGACCAAGCTTTTGTCAAGCGGCTGGAAATTTACTCAAGACACCCCTCTCTATTTCCATCTCTCTTTCTCTTCCTTAGCCAAAATCCCACTAAATTTCTCTTTCCCCTTGTTCTGAACCTTTGTTTTCCATAAGAAATCCAAGCTTTTTCTCTCTATTGCTATACTCATGAAGACTTAGCTCCCATGCCACAAGCTTCTCATGCCAAGCCATAATATTGATATGTAACAATTGTCTATCTTGTTGGTGAGAGGAACCAAAGTGCTTCCTAAGGCTCCACGAGCTTTTCGAAGCACTCTTGGGGGCCTGGTTCTTGAACTCAAGCAGAGGGGCAAGCATACTCTCCCACTGCTGGAAGCACCAGATTTAAGCTCTGGTTCTTCCATCTTCTCATTATATATATATATATATATATATATATATATATATATATATATATATATATATATATATATATATATATATATATATATATATATATATATATATATATATATATATATATATAGAAGGCGTGACCAAGCATTCGTCAAGCTGTCGGAAGCCCAATCAAACAAGTAGCAACTGCTGGAACACCTGTTCCACTATGTTTCAAGCAAACCTCTTCCAGTGTCTGCTCCACCTCTATCATCAAGCAATAGCTTCACAGTAGCAGATGTATCATTCTCATAAAAAATTTCAATGTACTAAAGAGCCATTGAAGAAGACCAAAACACTCCCTAAGATCTCAAATCTTTCGGGGCCTGGTGCCGCAAACTCAGATAGGGGCGCAGGAGAGCTCAATCTACTTCACAGTAGTCCAACAAGCCCATTGTAGCTCTCAACAAAAAGACCCCAACAACCTTCCTCTCTCAATCGCTTATTAAAAATAAAAAAAATACTAAATTTTTATTTTTAAATTCTATATCAAAAAGAATTTGGGATTCGGTAGTCATGAATTCCTATTTTATATTCCAATTAAATGGGCCTTAAAAAAAATAATTTAAGGACAATCAATTTTGAGGGAAAAAATTACTACCATCAACACCATCACTACCTTTCCTAGTACCACTTTTCCCTTACCATGACCACCGCCCTTTCAACATTATGACCACCACTTTTATAAGTTATAACCACCATCACTGTTACCATTTTCCCTCCACCATGCTACCACCTTACCACTAGCATCAACATTACCATTGCCACCATCCACACTATCACTGTGGGAGCGCTTTTCGTCCCACAAAAATATTCGATTGAAAGATCCCCCTTTCTTCTTCGCCGCTTCTTTCTCCTTGCAAAACAAATCCGATAAGAGGACCACACCCAGGGGGTGTTGGCCAAAGGCCCTCCGATGCCTAAGTTAGTTCAAGTGTTTTGTAAGAAAGCACTAGCTAAATAGGATACAGAGATATATATGTAAGGTGTAAACCGAGTGGCCGGAGCCGTGAGTGGTGGGCGGAGCCTTGTGAAAAAAGGAGAGAGAGTATGGCGGCTAGGGTTTGTGAGGGATAATCTCTACAAAGTTTCAGTAGGAATTTAGACGTACCTCAACCCTTGTGCGTAGCCATCTATTTATAGGGGCCTCGGAGGCTAGGGTTTCAGAGGAATAATTCCGTAGATGGAAAGGAAGTATTCCTCCCCGATTAGGCGAGATTTGATTAATTAGGAATTTGATTTATTTGATTTAAATCAAATCCTAATTGTGGTAGGAATCAAATCAATCCCAATTTAATTAGGTAACACCCAATTTAATTGGGCAACTCCCAATTAGGTCAAATAATCCCCAAATGGAAGGAATTATTTGACCTAGAGTTTTGATTTAATTCGGTTCCCATAATCACCATAACACAACTGCCACTGGGTCCAACAAACTGATTTAAATATCATTATTTTTGCAACGGTCTTGTAACTCAAGTGGTTAAGAACATTTATTCATGCACCGGAGGTCTTAAATTTGATTCTCTCCTCTCCCAATAGAACTTTTATATAATAAAAAAATCCATTAATTTTAAACCTTTTTTTTTTTTTTTTTTTGCAATAACAAACTCTAGACCTTTAAAACTCTTTTTTTATATTAATTTTTTCTTAAATAAAATCCCATAATTTGAAATTCTAGTTACTCTTGAACTCAAGGGTCATGCTAAAGAGACCACATTATTAGATAACTTTGTAAACCACCTCTCTAATAAAGGTGAAGCACACCAATACAATGGGTCCGACCTCTATTATAGAAGTGGTTAAGGTGGTCTATAAATATGGTCTAACTAACATTTCCCTAAACTCAATTATCCCAATGCCATCATATTAGAAAAGTTGACTAATAAAATAACACACTTAGATTTAAGAGAATAAAAAAACTTAAAATTCAAGAATGAAAAATAACTATAAATGTAAATAATATAAGATATATTTTTAATGTTTTTATTTATCAAGCGGAGCATACGAGGAGGGAGCAGGGCGAAAATCGTAATTCCCGTACAAGCCGCATCAGAAGAGGGCCTATGAGGAACTGACGTTACGACAACCGTTTTCGTCCCCAATTTTCAACAGTGTAATAAAATTAAACAATCTAAACTCGATCTTACAAACAAAATCTAAACTCAAATCCAGAACGACATGCTATGACTTAAGCCCTAAGTTCATTTTAGTTTTGCAATTTCTCTTTTCACTCTTAGTTCCGGCCGCATTGCTGCCCACCCTTTGTTGCTAGTACACATCGCATGCCCTAAGCCCCCAAATCAGGTACCATTACTTTTCAATACTCATCTTTCGTGCAATTTGTTTTTCATTTGCTATTTTCCTAATTGATTCATGAATCATGAATGGTGAAAGAAGAAAGTTATTGAATATTGATGATTTGTTAGATTTAATAGTAGTGAAATGCTATTGAAAATTAGAAAAATGCTTATGGTTTACTATTTTGCTCATCAAATAAAACTCTTGATAATAAATCTACAATCTAATTTTTGCATGTAAAAATTTGAATGTGGAATGAAACACTTCTTGTGTCATCCCATTTCTTTTCTTCTTCTAACACGAGCCACTTAATTTTATAATGCAATTTTTATAGCACAAATGGAATGGGCTTTAGCATTTATATTAGTAATTTTTATGGTGAAACTGAAATAGTTATATTATATTTTAGACTAGTAGTGTTAGTGGTATTGTTAGTAATATCTTCTTTAATTGTTTAACATACAATTTTAATTTAGAAAAGGATCGAAGAGATAAACAAGTTTGGACTGTAGAGAAGACTCACCCTCAGAGTGTGCTTTAAAACATCGAAGAGATAAACAAGTTTGGACTGTAGAGAAGACACCCTCAGAGTGTGCTTTAAAACCTATCCAAGTCCTTCGCCAATTTTGATTTCCCTACTCCACCTATGCTTGAGCTCTCCAAGTTACGACAATGGTTGTAACCTCCAAAATCTCCACGCCAAGGTTATGCTTTGGTGAAGATGATGAACCCACAAGGAGGACTAGATGCTAGAAAATCATCCCTTTGGTAGCCGACCTTCCCTTGCTTTAGATTAGAGAGAGTTTGATTTTCTTTTATTCTCGACCTTGCAAAGAAAAACCCTAAAGAGGCGAGGATGAGCATCCTTATGCTTATTTGACATGTAACTTAAATTTTCATACAAGATTTCTTGATTGATTGCGTTCAATGTAGTCACTCTGTAACAAACACCCAGACACTTATCTTAGTGTCATCTACACGAAAGGCTTGAGACCAGTCAACCTTACAATTGAGCAGATACAGTGTATGTTGTTCTTTTAGGGTATGAGTTTAAGTGGGAAATGTATACTGGATCTAACTTCTTTAGATCACTTTTCTCATCTCATAGACTATGAGACTTTTACTTGAATCGACGTAATTGCTCTTATGTTTAAACTTGGATAGTTAATTAAACGAAATATCCATAAAACATTCATCTAATGATTGAGTTTTAGGGCATATTTATGAAGGAAAAACTATTTCTAGGCATTTCTCAAATACACAAATAGGATAATGAGCTATCTAACATGCATTTCTACTAAATACAAAGAAGAGGAAGCTAAATAGAAACTTAGAAACTCATACAAATCCTATTGAACCCAAAATTTTTCTAAGCTTATGAAATGTTGCACCATAGACTCTTTAGAACTACTTTAAAGAGAGGGACTAGAGATGTAGTTACCCTTGGAGCGAATCCTGAACCCTAAGAAGGTGTGTTCAGGTAGAGTGTTTGATCTCTCCTTTCTTGATTATCCACTATGGCTCTCCAATAGGTAAAATAGTGTGCAACTCACCAAAGCTCTTCACCAAAGATGGATGGAGATGAGAGATAGAGAACTTGGGAGAGTACGAGAGTACTAGTTCTTGCTCTCCAAAGTAGTTGGCCAAGGGGGACTTGAGAGAGAAAGGTTTGATGTATCTTCTCTTCCAATTTTCCAACTTGAAAACCCTAAATCAAATGGTGCTAGACATCTAATTTATAGATCCATGTTATGACACATATCTGCACACTCCCTTTGGTAGGCCTAATTTTGGGTTTTTTCGGTCCAACACATTTATCCCTCAATGTGTCACATATGTCTAAAGTCTTATGGTTCAATTCTTAATTCTTTAAGTCATGTAGGACCCAACTAAGTTCATTAACTTTAATTGTTTAAAATAAACTTTTCTAATTAGTTTAATTACTTAATTACTTAATTAATTAAGTCATTAAATTGTCTTACAAGTATTGATCCCGGTCAATCCTTGTTGACCTTGTCAAGTGTTCGGTTAACTGTTGTGTAAGATCCCACATTGACCAACAGAGAGGGGGTGATGTGCCTTATATGTACATGCCCGCCTCCATCTAGCACGAGGCCTTTTGGGAGCTCACTGGCTTCGGAGTCATGGGAACTCCGAAGTTAAGCGAGTTGGGGCTAAACCAATCCCAGGATGGGTGACCCACTGGGAAGTTGCTCGTGAGTTCCCAGAAACAAAACCGTGAGCCAGAGAGGGGGCCTAAAGCGGACAATATTATGCTACGGCGGAGCCGATCCCGGGATGTGACATGTTGACCTTTAAATTTGACCAAGTGTAAAATCTATTTCTCTATTCTCTTTCTTAATCCATTCCATTGCGGTGTGCGATCTTATAGGTTCTTATTAGCGAGGCAGTGGATAAGTTCGATTCCTTCTGAATCGAGAATGAATTGAATCCTATCATTCAATTCTCCCTATTAGTGAAGGCTAATTGTTATTAGACCTTACAAGGCTTCTACAAGCCATGAGTGACACCTAGCAATATGTAATGACTACCCAAGCTAAATAGAATTCATTGTAGAACCTAGTCAGTTGTAATTACAATGCAATCCGCTCATTCTGTATAACAATACTTTATGTCACATTATCAGGATACGGTTAACTTGTATTAAATCCCCAGTGTGAAATTTCTAGGTTATATGATTCACTTGAAGGAGATTGCAAACTTTGCTATTGCAATCCTATCCGATACTTTGGCCCAAGATTCAACAAATCAGATCTCTAGAGTACTCTCTCTTTTTACTAAGAGTGGAGATTCCATATTGTACATTCACATGTCTCTGTGAGCTTATCAGATATCCCGATGATTGCCTTTAAACCATATCTCCCAAAACGGTCGTATAATGATCTCAAAGATAAACCACTTGTCCACAAGACAACTATGATGTCTCACGTCTGAGGACTAATTTGCATGATCACAACTGTTTGTGCCTGATAAATCACGGCCATGAGCAGGCCGAAGGAACCCTTTATCTCGGCCTTGGCACTTGTTTGCAGAGGCTGAAACGCAGCGTTTCGCTAGGGTACTTCGCCTTCTTAAAAATAAAAGAAGGAAATGCTAAGGCATGATCATCTCGGCCTCAAGCATAGGCCGAGGCCGAGGTCGAACAAATTTGCGGCCAAGGCATTAAAGGCAAATCATCACGTGACAGCAGGATCCCAGGCTTCATTTAATGAAGTAGTGCCTATTTAATGCAGCAAACCCATTGGCCACAAAGTAGCATTTAATGCATGAGGGAAGGTGGGAAGTGACTGAAGTCAGGATTTGGTGATGAAGATCAGAGTGATTAGACGTGGACATTCTCACAAAGATTCTGACAGCTTGAGATGTTGGTTCACCAGCTATCCAGGCAATAAATGCGTCTCCACGGCCAGAGGTTCAGAACCCACGATTAAATGCGGCGGCCGAGATTCACCAGGATTTCTGGGGTCTCATCACCATACTTCACGATCCCAAATGTCGATTGGATTGCCCACTTGCGCTAATCAGACTCCACTATGCGTAAATTCAGCCTCGATTACTCATCCAGGGACTCTTCCTATAAATACAAGACTCGAGCTACTTTCAAAGGGTTCAAACACCAAAACAAGCCTCCCACGGAGCAACTTATTTTCTTCTGTAATGCACTTTCAATATCTTTACTTGCTTTCCTAGGAGTAGAGTTAGGTTGTAAGCAGAATCCATTCATCAATATATCATACGACCCTTGATTTTCAAGGCGCCGGAGCACCATCTCTGTTTGTTCGCTCACTCACCCCATATATCACACGACCGTTGCTCCCTGAGCAGCGCGCCGGAGCACCGCCCAAAACCCACCACCAACACCATCACTCAACGGCCTTGTAGTTCAGGCCGTGAACCTAACAGCCGAGACCAGTTCCTCTCTCGGCTACAATCGTTTGACCAAGAAGACAGATCAAACAGGCGCACCATTCACCCATCCAACGCTCACCAAAACATCAACGCACGGTAAACCGTGCTGGCACGCCCGCGCACAACCACACCGCACCCAAAAGCAGGAAACCCCGTGTTAACGCACGTCCCCTCGGCCCGGAACTCCAGGCCGTGAGATTTGCGCGGCAGACAACAACTTAGAATTACTTGTTTGACACTTGTGAGTAAAATTACCATACAAGAATTCTTAGTCGATCGCGTTCAGTGAACTCTATCTCTATTGAGCACCTACTCACCTATCTTAGTGTCTCTACGTGGATGACTTGGGGCTAGTCATCCTTTCGATCGAGCAAACACAGTGAGTACCAGTCTTTACAGGTCACCATTTGCCCAATTGGTGATCGTATGACCAGAAACATTTTAGGATGTGATATATCATAATGGAAAGGTCTCATGAATCTAACATCTTTAGATTACTTTCCATATGTATCGTAATCCACAGACTTGTCACTTTATTGCCTATGTATAAGTTTCCTAAAGTGACTTTCATGCTCTATTAATTATGTGGTGTTATGTCCTCAGAAGTTTTTTCGTTTTTGTATTGTCTTATAAGGCATATTTCTAACAATTTCCAACACAAAGAATTGTCAGGCTCTAGTGAATTGGAAGTAACAAATTCAAATTAATTTCACCAAGTATACAAACTAGGCTTGTATTGGATGAGACACACTTGAATGCATCAATGATACAATTTTTACTTTGACTAGGTCTTGATGTTAGAAGCTTCAGACCAAATTCATACCATCATATCATACAATAGATCCAAAAAAATCAAAGACAATCCCAAGACAAGAACTAATTTGGTTCACCAACTAAGCTACATCAAGTGGCTATGATGGCTATGATTTATTAATGTCAAGAAGATTACAAATTGAAGAGACAATTGCCTCTTCCAATCACTCTTAGGCAATCTCTTACTCCTCTAATCTGATCTCCAATCTCAATAGAGAATCCTCAATACACCCAAAAAGTGTACAATGAAACTAAGTTTTTTGTGCACCCCGGATTGTGTTGGCATGTGTTGAGTCCCATATTGGTAAACTATTGCGTCAATGTGAGCTTATTATATAAGTGATTACAGAGAGCATCATTAGTGAGTAGTCCTTTTAAGGTCTAACGCCCCTATAGTGAGCGCTTCCATTGGTCATGAAAGTTGATCTAGAGTCCACTACATGATTTTGGATAAAAAGTTGCTAATGAACTGCTTGTGGGCTCCAATAAGGACGTCATGCATTTAAATGAGAGAGATTATGACACTCCAAGTTGCTTTAATTTTTGTTGAGTCCTATATCTGTAGAGTACTAGGTGAATCTGATCTACATAAGCGATTGTAGGAAGCTGAATTAGTGACTAACCTTTTTATGATCTTCAGATGTCATGAATGGAAAAGCGATAACCCAGACATCCAATTTTTCTTTACTAAAATGTCGATCAATCTCAACATGGTTCGTACGATCATGTTGCATCGGATTATGAGCAATTTAGATGGCAGTCTTATTATCACAATGGAAACTCATGGGCATTTTGAATTTGAACCCAAAATCGCTGAACAAAATTTCTCAACCAAAGCAACTCATATACCCTGTGTGACATACCACGAATTTTAGCTTCGGCACTCAACCTAGCCTCCACTTTTTGTTTCTTACTCCTCCAAGTAACAAGGTTACCACCAACAAAAGTAAAGTACCTAGAAGTAGAACAGTGGTCCGTAATCCTCCAATAAGCATTTGTATACAACTTTACATCTATATGACCATGCTTGGAGAACACTAAGCCTTTACCAGGAGCCACTTTCAAGTACCTTAGAATACGCACAACAACATCCAATCATCATCACTTGGAGAGTGCATAAACTGACTTACCACACTCACTGCATAAGCTATATAAGGATGTGTATGAACCAAATAAATTAACCTCCCTACAAGTCGCTCATAACGCTCCTTATTAGTAGGAACCTGATCGGGATAAACCCCAACCTATGGTTTTGTCCAATAGGAGTATCAATTGGTTTACAATCTAACATACCATTTTCTGCTAGCAAATCAAGAATATACTTCCTTTCAGACAAAAATACCATGTTTAGGTCAAGCATCTTCGATCCCAATGAAGTATTTCAGCTCACCCAATTATTTCATCTCAAACTCAGAAGCTAGATACTTCTGAAGACACTCTATCTCTGTGAGTAACCAAACTTCCTCATTGATGAGCTAAACCTAACAAACCACACTCTCGAAGATTGCTTTAAACGGTACAAGGATTTTCTCAATTTTCACACAACACCCTTTTAGGAATCCACATGAGTACCCATAGGAAGATCCATGTACACCTCATTCTTGAGATTGCCATGAAGGAATGCATTTGTAACATCAAACTGTAATAGAGGCCACTCCAGGTTAGCAACAAGAGACAAAAGTACATGAACACTATTATTCTTTTCTACAGGAGCAAAAGTCTCTTGATAATCCACTCCATACTTCTGAGTATAACCCTTTGTTACCAATCTAGCCTTGTAACGATCAATAGAACCATTAGCCTGGTGGTTTTTTTTTCCTTTCCAAGGCTTCCATTTCAACATTCATGGCATCGACCCACTTAGGATTCGATAGAGCATCTTGCAACTTAGTTGGAATACATACACTAGATAAATATGATTCATATGACTTGGGATAAATGATGACTTGACACATAATTATTAATGAGATATTTGTTTTGGCATGTATATCAGGTGAGTATTGCACTTCAGGTTTTCCACGAGTACTTTGTGGGGGAAACTGATAAGTAGATATAGGCACAACATTAGAATTTCCCTCATTTGTGTCACTGGCACGAATTGATTCAGACAATGGCAAGGCATGGGGGTTATAGTGTTGCCATCAGTTACATCATCACAACAATCCACAATTTCACCATCATCACTCAGTTCATCCGCAACCGACTAGTCCACCCCTTATTGGTGACATGTTTCCAGACAGAGAGCTCCCATCGGCTCCAGACATTACTGACCGAGTCGGTTCAGATAAAGACAAAGATGGAAAAGTTACAATTTATTCTACATTTCAAAACTCTCTTTTTCTTGATGACTCTCCATTTCACTCCCCCGTCCCCCTGAAGTGGAGGGGCAGAAGAAGGTTGTGACAATTTTGAGTTCTTTCTGAAAAAGTCTGCCTCTATTCATCGAGAATCCCCCATTATATGGACAGAATATGAGTTAATTAGGAAAGAACACAGGCTGATCTTCAGCCCTGAAAAACAGCTAACCTACTGTATATACATCAATCTAATTATAGCATACAACTAGTATATCCTAATTAAGGAAAGAATCTGCTGGTATTAAATCTGTATAACTTATAAATTTGTAAAAGCATAACTTTCAATCTATTGTCAATCCGCTGTCAATCTGCTGGCATTAAGCATGTAGTTATTTTCTTTAACATCCCCCCTCAAATTGATGCTGGTAAATCGACTAGCATTAATTTGCTAACGAGGAAATGATGGCGCTGACGTGGCATGGATTTGGTGAAGATATCTGCGATCTGCAGAGGAGTGGAGACATGTGGAAGGGTGATAACCTGATGATCATAGGCTTCTTTGATTGAGTGACAGTCTACCTCGATGTGCTTTGTGCGTTCGTGATAGATGGGGTTGGCTACAATTTGGATGGCACTAGTGTTGTTAGCATGTAGGGGAGTAGGATGAACTGGACTGAAACCAAGCTCTGTGACGAGACCACACAGACAGGGCTCGGTACTCTGCCTCGGTAGATGATTTGGAGATGTGGTCTTGCTTCTTGTATTTCCAAGAGATAGAGGCATCACCAAGAAACATACACCAGCCGGTAGTAGATTTCCTGGTGTTTGGGCAACCAGCCCAATCAGCATCACTATAGGCTTGTAGCTGAAGTGAAGAACCTTTAGTGAAGAATAAGCCACGACGAGATGTGCCAATAATGTAGCGAATGATGCGGCGAACGGCAGATAGATGGAGATGCCTCGGGGCTTGCATGAACTTGCTGACGGTGTGAACAGCATAAGAGATGTCTGGTCAGGTAATGGTTAGATAGATAAGACTACCAACCAGCTTCCGATAGAGAGTAGGGTCTTCAAGAAGCTCCCCTTCGTCACGTCGATATTTCACATTAAGTTCCATGGGGGTGTCAACTGAAGTAGTGTTGGTGAGGCCGGCTAACTGAACCAAATCCTGACTATACTTGTGCTGATGCAAGAAGAGATCGTGAGGTTGATGATGCACCTCTAAACCCAAGAAATAGGTGAGCTGGCCAAGGTCTTTCATGTGGAATGTAGAATGCAACAAAGTCTGAACTGCAGTGATTGCCTCCAAGTTAGAGCCGGTGATGACGATATCATCCACATAAACAAGGAGGACAACGATACCCATGGATGTCCTTTGTAGAAAAAGGGAGGAGTCATACCGACTTTGAGTGAAAGAAAAACCAAGCAAAGTGGATCGAAACTTTTCAAACCATACTCTCGGTGTCTGCTTCAAACCATACAAAGAACGTTTCAGTTTGCAAACATCATTAGGTGAGGAAGTAGGCATACCAGAGGGAAGTTTCAAGTAAACTTCTTCCTTGAGATCACCATGAAGGAATGCGTTCTTAACATCGATTTGATGTAAGGGCCAGGATTGGGATGCAGCAAGGGCGAGGATAGTTCGGACAGTGGTCATTTTGGCGATTGGTGCGAAGGTCTCATCAAAGTCGAGACCATATTCTTGTTTGTTGCCAAGTGCCACTAACTGAGCCTTATAACGGTCTATAGATCCATCAGAATGAAGCTTGATAGAAAACACGAACTTACTGCCAAGGGTTTTCACGGAGGAGGGGCATGGAACAATGTCCCAGGTTTGGTTTTCCTCAAGTGCAAGAAGTTCGGTTTCAACAGCTTTCCGCCAACACTCATGCTTCATTGCCTGTTTATAAGACGAAGGAAGAGAAATAGAAGACAAGGTGGCTGTGAAGGATGAACGAGGAGAGGAACCAAACCTATCTAGGGGGCAACAAACTCGAGTACTGTGTCTGAGAGGGGAGGTGCAGTTGCTGGAACAGGAGCAACAGTCGGGGAAGGAGCTTGAGGGGGCTCGGGAGGTGCTGAAGGCTGGTGGGAAGTGGCGGAGGAGCGTCGTTGATACACTAGGAGAGGCTTAGAAGGGACTGGAGCGGCAGAAGAGTTAGTAAACATAAGCAAAACAGCAAATGAAGGAGAAACGGGATCCTGATGTGTGGGAAAAAAATACTGATTTTCTAGAAAGATCACATTTCTAGAAACTCAAATAGGACGCAAATTTGGATTATAGCAAAGAAAACCTTTCTGGTGTACTGATTATCCTAGGAAAGCACACTGAATCGATTGAGCTGTGAGTTTTGTGCGTTCATGTGCAAGAAGATGAACATAACAGACACAACCAAGGGTACGAAGGTTAGAATAAGTTGGAGGGTGACCAAATAACCTGGTGAAAGGAGAGTCGTGGTTAAATGTGGGAGAAGGTAACCTGTTGATGAGATGGACAGCAGTGGAGAGAGCTTCACACAAAAAACGAGAGGGCGTAGATGACTCTAATAGGAGAGTGCGAACCCCATTTTGTTGAGGTGTTGAAGGGCAAGACCGTTGAGAGATGATGCCGTGATTCTGTAGGAAGTCCTGAAACAAATGAGACATATACTCACCCCCATTGTCAGAACGAAGGATTTTGATATGGGCCGAAAATTGGATTTGAATATGTGCATGAAAAATCTTAAAAACAGAAAATACTTCGTCTTTAGAATGAAGAAAATATATCCATGTGAAACGGCTATAGTCGTCAATAAAAGTGACAAGGTATTTGTAATTAGCATGAGAAGTGACAGGTGCCATACCCCACACATCACTATGTATCAAATTGAAAGGTTGGACTACATGTGGTGTGTGAATAGGAAATGGCAGAGTCTTACTTTTGCCAAGTCTACAAGAATTGCAATCAAACTGAACAACAGTAAGAGATGGTGATTCTTTATTCCCAAGAAAACCAGATTTTAGTAAATCATGAAGTACATTAGAGTTTGGGTGTCCCAGACGTTTATGCCATGCTCGGTAATCCACATGAGCAGAATTACAAGTGACAAAGGACAAAGAAGAAAAAAAAAAGGAGACAAAGGAAATTGAAGAGGAAAAAGACGTCCCACTTTAGGCCCCCTCGCGATCATCCTCCCTGACTGTTGATCCTGCACAACACAACCAGCTTTAGAGAATTCCACTTTACAATCATTATCAACCAATTGACCGACATACACAAGATTGGTGGTAAGGTCGGGAGATACGAAGACATTAGTGAGAGAGGGAGAAACATCACTAGTGGCCGTGATAGGTAAATGATTGCCATCAGTAGTATGAATTTTGAGATTTCCAAAATATTTGTTTACATTGGTAAGAGAATCAACATTGTTTGTCATATGATGGGAAGCCTCGGAATCAAAGTACCAAGTAGATGATGTAGAGAAGGGTTTACCTGAGAGTCCTAAAGATGAAAACGCAGAAATGATCATTTGTTGAATCATGTCAGGGGTCACAGGTTGGACAGGAGCAAAAGCACTTTGTGTCAGAGGGGCTGTATTCACAGAACTACCAGCACTAGAAGAACTAACTAAGACAGTATATGCTGTCTCTGATTTCTTGGGGGGTCCCAGATCCAATCTTATGAATCTAGAATTTGTCCGCTCCTTGGATACATGCCTCAATGATCTCCTTCACGAGGAACAACGCCTTCTCACTCAAACCACCATGGAACAACGGCGATCTACATCTGTTCCTGTGGCCTATGCAGCACAAGGTAAGCCACGAGATAGGGATATGAGCACTGTTCAGTGTTTCTATTGCAAGGGATTTGGCCATTATGCTGCAAATTGTCCCTGAAAATTCTGCAACTACTGCAAAAAGGATGGCCATATCATCAAATTCAGGTCTCAGTTTCATTAGAAATTGATCCCTCTGAGTAGTTTCATGGACAGATTGAACAGAACTAAGACCTTCGGATGGTAAGTCAGCATAAACTATATCAGTGTATTCAGCCCAAAGATTAGTGAATCTAGAGTAAAAATCGGAGATAGAAAGACTATCCTGTTGGAGAGTGGCCAATTCATGTTCAAGCTGGAACCGACGAGCAGTGTTTCATTGACTATAGATCTTCTTCAGGTAAGTCCACATCTGAGCTGCAATATGAGAGGATCGAAGGTTCAAGATGATATTGGGTTCGACAGATCCTAAAATCCATGCCATAACTTGAGCGTCCTTGACTTCCCACTTGGTGTGCTGGTCTTTGTCTTTGCTTTTGTCAGGAGCTGGGTTACTTCCATCAACATGTCCCCATAGCTCCTTGCCTTTTGACGAAAATCCTGAAGTGAAACGCCTAAGCAGAGTAGTTCTTGCCATTGAAACGAATCAAAGAAACATCAGACTTATCCGAAGACATGAGGTCAAGAGAACTTGATCAAGAATAACCGAGATTACGGAACTTGAGAGCAAGAGACAATTCAGAGCTGTAGCTCTGATACCATGACAATTTTGAGTTCTTTCTGAAAAAGTCTGCCTCTATTCATCGAGAATCCCCATTATATGGACAAAATACGAGTTAATTAGGAAAGAACACAGGCTGATCTTCAGCCCTAAAAAACAGCTAACCTATCGTATATACATCAATCTAATTATAGCCTACAGCTCGTATATCCTAATTAATGAATGAATCTGCTGGTATTAAATCTGTATAACCTATAAATCTGTAAAAGCATAACTGTCAATCTGTTGTCAATCCGCTGTCAATCTACTGGCATTTAGCGTGTAGTTATTTCCTTTGACAGGTTGAACATAATACGAAATGTCTTCATGAAACATCACATCCAAGGTAATATGCACTTTCTGAGTTGGAGGATGGTAGCACTTGTAGCCTTTCTGAGTAGTAGAATAGACAATAAACACGCACCACATAGCACAAGGATCAAGCTTATACTTCATTGATGAGGGTAAACATGGACATACGCCATACGCCATACACCCAAGCATCTTAGGAGGGAGCGTGGATACAAAAACTGGGGAGACACATTCTTGTAACACTTCAAGAGGAGTTTGAAAGTTTAGAATCCTTCTGGCAGTACGATAATCAAATAGATTGTAGCTACAACAACATGCCCCCAAAGGTAATTGGGAACCGACATATCCAACACTAGGGAGTGGGAAACTTCATGCAACTGACGATTTTTACATTTGGACACACCATTTTGTTGTGGTGTAAACGGAGTTGTCATTTAATGAATAAAACCTTGATCACGGAAGAAACAAGCCAATGTTATTCACATATTCTCTTCCATTATCAATTCTGAATACTTTGACCCTAGTATGAAATTGAGTAGACACCATGGCACAAAATTTTTGAAAACCCAAGTTGACTGGGTGCAATCATCAATAAATGTAACGAACCAACGAAATCTATTCTAATCAATCTTAGCAAGACCCTACGCATCAAAATGCACTGAATCAAAGGGCAACGCTGTTAGAAATGTGCCCTAAGAGCCAATACATTTGATGTAATCTCCTTAGAATACATTTCGTATATGATATATAAAGGGCAAACTTATTTGTTATCTTTTACATCGTGTAAAGAAACAAATGTCCCGGGTATGCTAAATAAGAGATAAAGTAATCTAAAGAAGATTAGATTCGGGAGACCTTTAATCTCTAACTGTAGCATCCCAAAATGTTCCTAATCATAGGTTATCAAATGGGCATTGATAAACCATCAAGATTAGCACATATTATGTATGCTCAATTGGGAGGATGGTTAGTCTCAAACCATTTGTGTAGTTGACACTAATACAAGTATGTGGGTGCTCATTAGTGAATGAGTACACTGAACGCGATCAACCGTAGTTCTCATATGGAGTATTTATCTATATGTCAAATGAGAACTCATAGTTGCAATAATGCAAATTAGTCCTTAGACCTGAGGCATCATGGTTGTCCTGTGATGCGTTATTGATCTTTGATAGCTCTTAAAGGCAAGCCGTAAAAGATTTGTCTTAAGTGTTGTTGGGATCTCTTAATTCATCATAGGGGCATGTGAATGTACAATAAGGAATCTCTACTTTCGATAAAGAAGGAGAATGTTTCAAGATGTGATTCAGTAAATCTTTGGCCAAAGTATTTTGAGCTTGATTTAGAAAGTTGTTCTTAATCACGTTCTTTTGAATCACATGAGGTTATAAATCATATTAGGGGTTTGACATAAACAATCCGTACCCTAATAATATGATTTGAAACATTGTATAAGAGAAGGACCATATTGCATTGCAATTCCAACTGAATAGGTTCTTCATCTATTCTAGTTAGCTTGGGTAGCCTTGATATATTGCTAGATGTCACTCTTGGCTTGGGGAAGTCCTAGGATTGATTGTGATCGATCCAAATAAAGGAAAAATTAAAAAGGGGTTTTAATTCCAGTTGGTTAGAAAAAGTTCTAATATTTTCCCACTGCCTTGCTAATTAGAACCCAATGGATCGCACACCTTAAATGGTTAACTTTGAATAATACAAATGAGAATGAGGAAATCAATTTGATTGATTTGATGTGGATGATCTACTACGTGTAAAAACGTATTTGGGCCTCGATAATAGTTAGAGGGAAGCCCAAATGGTTGGGTAGCAAGCCCAAGGGCTTAAGACACCTAAATATTATGGTTTAAGTGTCAGAAGGCCCAATTTTGGAAGCCCAATGGGATTTGGCCGAAAATGGTTAAGTGAATGTGTATGGGAATTGTTTCCAAAAAGCTCATTAACACAAAAACACAATCCAACATCAACCAAATAGGTTTGGGAGATCAAAGAGAGAAAAAAGGAGAGTTTTCAAGAGTGAAATACTTTCATTTTTCAAAGTGGTTTAGATTGAAACCAATCTTGAGAATCTTGCACTAGCATCCAAGTATTCTCAAGATACTTATTCTCATCTCAAGGTTCCATCGGTGTGGAGACTTAGAGGCCATATACTTTTGTGGCTCACAAGGAGGAGAAAGATCAAGAGGAGATCAACAAAGGAAAATCATCAAGAGAAGACCAAAACACAACTTGGTTCATATAATTGCTTCAAGGGTAATTAGATCTTATCATTTCTCTTGAATTTTCAT
>NW_018921556.1:200172-226965 GCF_002207925.1 Prunus avium | reverse complement strand
CGATCCGAAATCAATAGGTGTGAGAAATTGGACAATTCAAGTTCAACGGCAGTTCGTTCCTAATTGGAGTGGTTGGTGTATTCTATACTTCTAGCGATTGGATTTCACTCAACACTCACCAAATGACTCCTCCCACCATATTGTTAGAAATGTGCTCTAAGAGCCAATACATTTGATGTAATCTCCTTTGAATACATTTCGTATATGATATATAAAGGGCAAATTTATTTTGTTATCTTTTACATCGTGTAAAGAAACAAATGTCCCGGGTATGCTAAATAAGAGATAAAGTAATTTAAAGAAGATTAGATTCGGGAGACCTTTAATCTCTAACCGTAGCATCCCAAAATGTTCCTACTCATAGGTTATTAAATGGGCATTGATAAACCGTCAAGATTAGCGCATATTATGTATGCTCAATTGGGAGGATGGTTAGTCTCGAACCATTTGTGTAGTTGACATTAATACAAGTATGTGGGTGCTCATTAGTGAATGAGTACACTGAACGCGATCAACCGGTGTTCTCGTATGGAGTATTTATCTATATGTCAAACGAGAACTCATAGTTGCATTAATGCAAATTAGTCCTTAGACCTGAGGCATCATGGTTGTCCTGTGATGTGTTATTGATCTTTGATAGCTCTTAAAGGCAAGCCGTAAAAGGTTTGTCTTAAGTGTTGTTGGGATCTCTTAATTCATTATAGGGGCATGTGAATGTACAATAAGGAATCTCTACTTTCGATAAAGAAGGAGAGTGTTTCAAGATGTGATTCAGTAAATCTTTGGCCAAAGTATTTTTGAGCTTGATTTAGAAAGTTGTTCTTAATCGTGTTCTTTTGAATCACATGAGGTTATAAATCGTATTAGGGGTTTGACATAATCAATCCGTACCCTAATAATATGATTTGAAACATTGTATAAGAGAAGGATCGTATTGCATTGCAATTCCAACTGAATAGGTTCTTCATCTATTCTAATTAGCTTGGGTAGCCATGATATATTGTTAGATGTCACTCTTGGCTTGTGGAAGTCCTAGGATTGATTGTGATCGATCCAAATAAAGGAAGAATTAAAAAGGGGTTTTAATTCCAGTTGGTTAGAAAGAGTTCTAATATTTTCCCACTTCCTTGCTAATTAGAACCTAATGGATCGCACACCTTAAATGGTTAACTTTGAGTAATACAAATGAGAATGAGGAAATCAATTTGATTGATTTGATGTGGATGATTTACTACGTGTAAAAACGTATTTGGGCCTCGGTAATAGTTAACGGGAAGCCCAAATGGTTGGGTATCAAGACCAAGGGCTTAAGACACCTAAATGTTATGGTTTAAGTGTCATAAGGCCCAATTTTGGAAGCCCAATGGGGTTTGGCCGAAAATGGTTAAGTGCATGTGTATGGGAATTGTTTCCATAAGCTCATTAACACACAAACACAATCTAACATCAACCAAATAGGTTTGGGAGATCAAAGAGAGAAAAAGGAGAGTTTTCAAGAGTGAAATACTTTCATTTTTCAAAGTGGTTTAGATTGAAACCAATCTTGAGAATCTTGCACTAGCATCCAAGTATTCTCAAGATACTTCTTCTCATCTCAAGGTTCCATTGGTGTGGAGACTTAGAGGCCATATACTTTTGTGGCTCACATGGAGGAGAAAGATTAAGGAGCAAAGATCAAAGAGGAGATCAACAAAGAGGAAATCATCAAGAGAAGACCAAACACAAATTGGTTCATATAATTGCTTCAAGGGTAATTAGATCTTATCCTTTCTCTTGAATTTTCATTTATGAAAAACATATCAATGTTCATGGCTTAAGATACTTGGAAGAAGTTTTGTTTTTGAATTTAAACAACCACCTTAGACTTCCGCTGCGATTAATTTGATTAAATGCATGTTTAATATTCAAATGAACTTTGAAAAAATGTTTTGAAAATCCTACAAACGCAACATATTTTTACTTGAAGGGAAAACAATATAGTGGCTTTTGGACAATACATATGTTGCACACTTGAAACTAAACTAATCACAAGAACAAAATAAAGATGGAAACAAATGCTTAAGAAAGCCAAATAACTGGTGTCCCAAAGCGACAATGCCATTGCTAGATTTTATGTTTTTCTTTGACACTGCCACTCTTAATGTTATTAGCGACTCCATCATGAACTGCTTCTATCGGTAATTTCAAATAGCATAATCCCCTTATCCTTTTACCATGCCTAATTGTCTAGTGCGTCCTGAGATCCTAGAAAGAACAATGTTTATAATAGAAAGTAGCAAACTCATTAAGTATATCAAGTAATCAGCCAACAAATAAAAAATTACAATGGATATTCGGAACTAGTAACGCACGTGACAAAGACAATCTAGAAGTGAGGGTTATTGTGCCCTTGCCAGTAATTGGAGAGGGTAAGCCATTAGCACTAGTTATATATGGGTCACAAGTTTTACTTGACAAATTATCAAATAATTTAGCATTACATAATTTAGCACCAGTGTCAATTATCCAAGTATTGTAAAAAGTACATGGTACGGAGTCAGAAACACAAAAATTTGTCGACGGCACAGTGGGTTTAGTCTCTCATTGAGTCATAGTGCAAGTAGCCTTGGGGCTACACATATGGGCTTTGTAGTCAACAAACCAGTATGGGTAACCATGTTCTTTAAAATAGTTTCCGGAAAGATGATCACCTCCATAATGAATACACTTGTGGGTTCCTTGGAGGGGACTAGGTTTGGCCGTGGCTGGTTAGTGGTCTAAGAAGGCCTAGGTAGGCGGAAACCAACAAAAGAAGACTGACGACTGGTTGTTGGGGTTTGACCAACTGATCTAGAGCGGGTAGAATTTGCCATCATGGTAGTGGCACTGCAAGCATGGTAGTTGCCGAGTGTTTTCCTCTATCACTATGACATATGCTTCCAAGATAGATGGGACAGGAGTAAGAGCCAAGATTCGATTACGAACTCCATCAAATTGAGGGTCAAGTCCTCTATGAAAATCATAGACTTGATTGATTTCAATTTCTTTATGGCGTCGAGCTACATCACTTGGATTGGTAAGTTCATTTGGGTGCAAACAATCAATCTCTTGCAAAATAACATGTAATTTCTCGTAAAACACATTCAAAGGCTCACCGTTATGACATCTCACATATTGCCGTTAGAATTGAAAGAAACGAGAAGTATTTTGAGTAACAATATAGGTTTTCTTGATAGCCTCCTAGAGAGCAGCATCACATTGCTCAAACAAGGCACACAACTTCTTCGTCATGGAATTGAGAAGCCATGACTACACCAAACAATTGTCTTCTTCCCATTCAACATATTCATTAAAGTCTTCCTTTGGAGCTTCTTCCCATTGATAAATACCGCCATACGACGACCAGTAATCGTAGGGAG
The DNA here is from genome assembly GCF_002207925.1 of Prunus avium. The sequence goes on along the minus strand of NW_018921556.1, from coordinate 223,567 downwards.
TGCACTACGTGACCAAGAGGCATAATTGGATCCATCCAATTTTTTAGGGGTAATAGGGACAAAATAGTCACGAGAGGGTTGATCCTCCTTGGTACTAGAAGCACCAGTAACATCACCCCACCTTTTGAATCATCACCCATGATTATAGCGGAAAAAAAAAAAAAAAAAAAAAAAGAATCCTAAAAGGAAAATTAGGGCACACAACATAAGCAGAGAGAGGGAACAACAAGGTGTGGAAAAACCCTAAAACAAAATAAGGTTCGGCATAGGTTATTGAACAGGTGGGCACGACACACAAGGTTACCAGAAAAGTGCTGCTCTGATACCATGTTGAACAATATGTGGGAATTTTCAGATGATTATTACTCTCCACTTTAGAGGCAATATATATAGTTGACAAGAGTGTTTTACAAGTATACCTAGCTATACAAGGAATCCTAATTACAGCGTGACTAAAATAGAAAATAAAGATAATTCCTAAAATTAAGTCTTATAACTCGGGACAAAGTAGAACATATACTATAATCTAAGAGGCATGAGATCATTAAGTTTAAGTCTTAGAGCTTCCATAATGAGCTCCCTAAACCACCTCAAATTTTAGGGAAGAATTGGAAAAATACCACTCCAACCATACTCCCTATCCACCTCCTAAAATAGGGGGACCTCTAGGAGCTCTTAAATCTGAGGAGAGAGAAAGGACTCCTAGTGGCTCTCTATAATTTAATGTTGCTTTGTTTTATGCATATTTTAAACTTTTAATTAATGCTAACTATTTTTATATATTATATTTTATAGAAATGAACCAATTATATTGAATTAAAATATAATTAGACTATTTATGACTCCCTAAATTAGAGAGTATGATTGGAGTTCAAATTTTATAGAGAACTCCTAAAATAACTTTTGTGTATTTCTAGCTAAATTTTAACTAAAAAATAGGAAGCATAATTATAGATGCTCTTAGTGACTTTTAATGATGCGACTCGTAATTTCAATATATGAGTATGACGGTGTACCAATGTTGGTGCACTCATGCCACTCATATATGCGAAAGGTCACCATTTATGATGGTCATAAAACTCTCAAGAATTATTCTCCATAAAACTTAACCATTGTAGATAATTATGTCATAAATGACTAACCGTGGTAGGCCAAATTTGACCGGAGAAACACCAAGACTTCTTGCCAAATTATTTTACCACTATTATGAATGGTAGATATAATAAATATAGTCATCCAAAACTTATTTTCTTTGTCATGAAGGTGCTGTAAATAATTTGAATTGTAATGACCTATTTCTTGTAGCTATAACTAACGATTGAAATCGTTAAAAATGTTTAAAATTAGAGTGCAGCTAATTGAACCCTAAAATTAACTGAGTACACCCTAAGGTCTAAGTACACCATCCTATTTCAATCAAAATATCAAATTAACTAAGTACACCCTAAGTGACTACCAAAAATACCCTTGGTACACCCTAATACACTCTATCACACAAAATAAAGAAACAAAATCAAAAGCCCTTGGAAAGAAAAAAGAGAACCGTACCCCACCGATAGTTTGGTTCCTCCCGCAACCACAAAGTGAAAGAAACCAAATGCCAAAGTGTTTCATTTAGCTAATAGCTTGTATAGTCTTACCTGCACAAAAACCACAAAATTAATTGAACAAAAAAAATATCCCCACAATTGCAACCACAACCACGTCCCTAGAAAATCATCTTCATGTTTCTTGTACAACATCATTAGTATCCTTGTCTTTATTTTCAATATGTTTCAAACCATCATCTACAATAAGAAATCGCGGAGGCAAGACAATAATTCAAGTTTAGCAGATAAATAGAACAGAGGAATAGCCTCTTACAAGTTTCAAGGCAAGACAATAATTCAACGCAAGAATCAATTCAAGTTCAACGCAGGCCCTTCGAGCATTCAACGACACCTCCTTGCCCCTCCGCCAATGCTAGCTATTTGATTATGGTTGAATATGTAGCAAGTAGGGTGTACTTATTAAAATTACATTTGTTTCACAATTCAATATATTTTTTTTGGTCATTTTATATTAGGGTAAATTAGTAATTCAATAAATAGTTTGGTAGTAGGGTGTACTCAATTAATTTTAGGGTTTGTTTAGCAGCACTCTAAAATTATAGCAACTAGGATACCTAGCTAGTAGCTTTGAATTAATAGATAAACTCTAGGGTTACTAACTATTAAAGAAGGAGACTTTTGGCCCTCCCATCTTTGGTGCCCTAGGATCAACTGAATATCAGCATTTTGTCTTCGACTAAAAACAAAGAGATGATCCCATAGGGGTTGCCTAAAGATATTTGATAGTATAGAATCACTTTTAGTGGTCCATTATAGTGTGAGTACAAGGAACTTTTCCCCTTTACGCAAACCATTTGAAATGGTGAGTCAATTTGAAAGCAGCAAATTCAATCCGATGCAAACCTACCAAATAGCAGAACATGAGGGCAAATTGGCATGTGTACCATCTTCGGAAAAGGGCCTTTGACCTTTCTTTTTTCTTTTGAAAATGAAGTCTATATACCAGTAGCCCCAAGCCCTGAATTAATTTGATTGGATTCCAATTTTCCAGAGTTTTTGTTTTGGAGGACAAAACAGAAGAAAAATGAGGTCATGTTAATAGGTTGAAAGTTGGAAACGCATGCTTGTCTGTGGCAAACGTGCAGAAATATTCTGATTCCTGGATGGTGGTACAATAATTATATATGTAACAACAGGGTATGTGAGGAGGAGAGCAGGTTTCATACCCATGGGCCAACATATCCATGTACCAAAATGTACGGCCCTGATTTGGTTTCCACCAGAGGAAGATGCTTCAAATCATGGGTTTTTGGTTTCCACCAGAGGAAGATCCCCGTGACTTTTTTCTAATGTATAAAATTTGGGGCCAGTTTCATTTTTCATGGGTCAAAAATATATTTTACTCTCTTCTTCACAGTGAAGGGGCCACCACAGAGAACTACGGTTGGATAGAGTGAGAGGGCGCAGTGCTTGGGGAGCAAAGTAAAAAGGTAAGGATCAATTGTAATTAGTGATCAACATCTTACAGTTAACAGAGTTGTAGACGTGCGAGTTGATGTGTGTTGTAGTTGTAGACGTGTCCAGTTTATGCCTCAAGGTTCACACGTGGGACATTCCTCATTTAGGTCTTTTTTTAAAAAAAAAAAATGCCGGTGATATTAGAGTAGAAGGATTGAAACCACGACTCGAATATAAGGATAACTGCTTTTAATCACTTGAGTTACAACCCAATTAGGTCATCATTAAATAGGCAAAAGCCCTATGTCTGAAGATAACAACTAATAGGAATTGTTTTGCAAAACAAAAAAACCTGAGAAAATTTAATCTTTAGTAAGCTTAGAAATCTTATGTTTTTATTTTACTTGTGGTTACAATGCTCATTTTTGGGTAGGCATGGTTTTATGTATAATTAATAGGAAAAACCGAATATGTTGTGTAGTATTGGCTTTCAAGTTTTAACTCAACAGTTTATGTTTCTTTTCTTGTTGGAATTCTGTGAAGCAATGGAAGGTAGCAGCTCAAACAACGTCGAAAATATCTTCCTTCCCGCCCACGGTATCTCCTTTCCCATGGCTCTCTCTCTCTCTCTCTCTCTCTCTCTCTCTCTCTCTTTCATTTCAATATGTTCTATTTTGAAGTTGAAAGAACTTTATAATTATAAACTAAGTACCAATATAATAAAAATATAAATGCAGAAAACTAATTGCCAATATAATAACTTTATATACCAATTGGTTTTTTTTAATTTTTTAAATTTATTTTAAATTTTCAATCTTTTAATTCGATGACTAAAAAGTGCAATGTATCGCAGAAAGACAAACCTTTGTCTTACACTAGGATACAATTGACTCATTACTTTTGGATCTGCTTTGGTAACTTATAACAGATCCAAATGAGTTGCGAAACCGACAGAACGAACTTGAGAAGAAAGAAGCACGGATTCAAGAGCTGAAGAAACAAATTGAACTAACCAAGCTTCATTTGGAGGAGATGAAGAAGAAGTCAGGTGCAAAGGAGAAAATGGAAGCTTTCAATCAGCTGGTTGAGGCATATAACCGCATGAGAGAGGAGTACAATGCATGGTTGGCTGAGAGATCGAGGGACTCCAACAAGTGAACAAGAATTGATTCATTTTCAACCCTCTTTGTCAATATTTTAATTGCAATTAAGTTAATTCGTAGTTAATTCACTTCTATAGGAAGTAATTCTGTAATGTATGAATCAACTTCTATCAATATACTTTGTGCTATGAATTTGAGCTTCACTTGTGCCCATGATTTGAGGACTACAATTAGAATTAGGTCAACAAATTTGATTTAAACATATAGAAAGAAGAGAAGAGAATTGACCAATACACTAAATGACTGCTCTTAATACGAGTACACATATTGGCTAAAACTTTGTTCTTCTCATTGAACCTAATCTGGTATTTGGGTTGTTTATCAGCAGAGAAGAGACCAAAGTGCCTCTCAATTTCTGCAGGACCCTTTTGGTTTTCGTCAAACATGGCAAACAAATAGGTTTCTACAGGTTTTCCACGCCTCTTGGGAGTCCCTCCCTTCACACTGTCAATCAAATTCTTGTAGTAAGTGCTTGCATTTTCAACTGTGGCTCCTTCCCCGCCTTCCGATGGCCAACCGGTCTCTGATACAACGATCTCCACACTCGAACCTCCGGCTTTCTCAAGAGCAGAGTAGAGGGCATCCACAGCTGCAGCAAAGAGATTTGTGTACCCAAATGCACCATCTTGTACTGTCACTCCAGGTGCAGCAAATAAGGCATAGCCAAGGCTGATGTCTTTGGTGTCGCCGATGTAGCTGAAATAAGGGTACACATTGGCAAGAAATGGAGAGCCATTACTTGCAAGGAAGGCAATGATAGGGTTTATGTATGAACTCGCAGCATCACTAAATGAGCCTGTTGATGGTGGATAAGAACTGCCCAACAGAGACATGTCTATGGCTGTTGAAACTTTGATTTGGTCCTGCAAATTGGCAGATGCAATTGCGATTTTAATGTTTATCATGGCTGCTAGAACATATTTTGCTTCTGCATCTTGGGGTTTGATCTCATTTCCAACTGCAATGTACCTAAACTTGACATCAGGAAAGAAGTTTAGGACATTGTTTTGAACCCAAGCAGTGGCAGCTGCAACGTCATTTCCAAGGGACTGGATGTCTTGGTTTCTAACGCCTACGATGAGTTCGATGTTGGATCCTTTCAGGGCTTGGAGAGTTGGAGGATTGGGATCGAAAATTCGCATTCTTGTTATGCCATTTGCTTGGTATAGACTTATAACTTCTGGATCAGGCGGCAGGTTGTTGGCAACCCGACCATAACAAACTCCTATTGACTCTGCACCTATCTCAAATTCAATCAAAACCAAATATGAACTACATCATGTCAGGCTGTGAATGTTTCTCGCATAAGTAGAGCATAAAAACGTTTTGAGCCTAAGAAAACACTTTTGTCTACTTCTACCAAAAGATCGTTTGAGACTATTTCTGGAAGAATCAAAAGTGATTTCTGACAATATACGTTTCTGAAAGAACTTTTAACAACAACGCTTAGGAGCATAAATGCTTCTTACAGAAGTAGTCTTAAACGGACCCTAACTGTTAAGCAAAATGTTTTTCTTGACATTTAGAACCTTTTGTTTTGTTTTTTTTTTCTCTCAGAAGTCCTTAAATATAAACATACATTGAGACATGTAGGAGGGATGTACCTGTTGTTTTGGAGCTCAATGTCAAAAGCCCAAGAAGTAGGAACGCAGAAACCACATATGGTTTGTTAGCTATAATCTCACGAAATGAAGCCATGATGAAAATGATTGGAATAACAAGCCAAGGAATAGATTGGTAACTTTGTATTGCCTTCTTTCACTAACAAATTACTCATATATATAGCAAAAGGGCCTTAGATTAAATTATATATCATGCAAATGTGGGGGGTTCAATTGACTAATCATGCCAGGATTACAAGAGACAGAATATATATCTTCTGATAAAAACTAATTTGTATTTCATTAACGTATTTTAAAGAATAATAATAATGGTTTATATCATGCTAACAGGCTTTAGAATCATAGGGATATTTATGTATTTGGCATGTTAATGCTGAAATATAGAACATTATTGAAACCTTATTTTAACACGCCTATCTTTCTCATTATTTATATAAAATAAAAAATTCTGATAATACCAATGTCGGCCAATGTCCTCCAAAATTGTTGTAAACATAATTATATTATATAATACTTTCGTTATTTTATAAATAAATAAATATTTGACTTTTTCAATGACAATAATTGGGTCAAGTAGCACCAATTTGGTCAATGACAATTTCCACTTTGTTCATGAGTTCAAATTGCATGTATAATAATTGCTAAAATATAAAATTAATAAATGACTTGCCAAGTTTGGTCGATTTGCATCACATGAGGTCTTTACCATCCTTTGGAGAATTTCATAAAACGAGGATAGCACTTGAGTTCCCTCACCTTCTTTAGAAGCTCTACATGATTCGCTTGAAGTGAAATTCTAGTCGAACTTTTTTGGCTCATTTTATTTTTACTTAACTAAATATAAATTTCCTCTGAAAAAAACTAAATATTAATTTCCTCTTTACAACCACCATCAACGACATTTGCTATATAAGTAGCTAATTTCTCTAGCAAGTAATAAGTAGACTACCAGTTCCATATGAATTTGAGACCTTCACTTGTGCGCCCATGTAATTTAATAATTGTTATTCTCATTTATGCAAGAATAATAGTTGGACAACAATTAGGTCAACAAATTTAGGGCCAGTTTGACATTGTTGTGCTGTGAAAATAATCGCTGTCAGATTTGTTGTGAGAGAAATCAGCTGTAAGTTAAAGTAGTTTGGTTTTTGGTAAACTTTTTAGTAAAAGTGTTGTTGGTACTAATTCCCGTATAATCAGAAAATGAAAGCACCTCATTAGGTGCTTTCCATTATAGCTTTCTCTCACAATAATTTTTAACAATAAGTGATTTTCTCATAGTTTAACAAACGGGCTGGGCTTCCCTAATTTTTTTTAAAATTACTTATCACCCCAAATAAGCAATGCCAAACGGGCACTTAATCTAAATATATAGAAACAATAAATAAGAGAAGAGAATTGATCAAAACACTAATTAAATTACTGCTCTTAATACTAGAAGACGTATTGAAAAAAAACTTTCATCTTCTTTTTTCTTTTGACAGATAAAACTTTGCTCTTCCATTGAAACTAATTTGGTACTTGGGTTGTTTATCAGGAGAGAAGAGACCAAATTGTCACTTAGTTTCTGCAGGGCCCTTTTGCTTTTCATCCAACATGGCAAACAAATAAGTTTCTACAGGTTTTCCAGGCTCCGTTCACACTGTCAATAAAATTCTTTTACTAAGTGCTTGCATTTTCAACTATGGCTCCTTCCCTACCTTGGGATAGCCAACCGGTCTTCGATACAACGACTTCCACAGTTGAAACGCTGGATTTCTTGAGAGCAGAGTAGAGAGCACCCACAACTGCAACAAAGAGATTTGTGTACCCAAATGTACCATCTTGTACTGTCACCCCAGGTGCAGAAAATTGTGAAGATATTATTATTAGTTGTTTGAATAATCTCTAAGTTGTAGGAACGTAGTTGTAGAAGTTTATCTTTGACTGTTTCTCTAGCCAGTATCCCATGAGATTGAGATTAGGACTTGTTATTCGTGGGATAATGCTTCAGCTTTTTATGTTGGTTTCAGTTCATGTAAACGCTATATAGCCTAGTTCTTTTATCTTGAATAAACACTATGAGAAAACTTATTCTTCTCAATCATATTCTCAAGCAAAACTTAGTTTAATACCAACAATTGGTATCAGAGCCCCAACTGGCGTAGAGAGAGCATAAGGAAGCTTGCCGTAGTAAGAATTAATGGCAGGAGAAGGAAGTAGCTTCGTGCAACCAGTGATTCCACGCTTCGATGGCCATTATGAACATTGGAACATGTTGATTGAAAACTTCTTGAGGTCCAAGGAATATTGTGGCCCAGTGGAGAATGGAGTCACGCAATATGCAGAGGGTGTAGAGTTAACAGAAGCTCAATTGAAAGCCCCAGAGGATCATAAGCTCAAAGATTTGAAGACCAAGAACTATCTCTTTCAGGCCATTGATACAGCTATATTGGAGACCACCTTGAAGAAAGATATAGCGAAGGATATATGGGATTCAATGAAGAAGAAATATCAAGGCACAACGAAAGTCAAGCGTGTGCCTAACTTTAAGCTCTTCGCAAAGAGTTTGAGATGCTCAATATGAAGGTTGGAGAGTCAGTTGATGAGTATTTTGGAAGGACTCTAATTGTGGCTAACAAGAGGAGGATCAATGGAGAGAAGCTGGAAGATGTAGCTGTTATCTAAAAGATTCTGAGATCAATGACACCAAAGTTTGACTATGTGGTGTGTTTGATTGAAGAATCAAAAGATCTTGATAATCCCTCTATTGATGAACTACAAAGCAGTCTTCTGGTACATGAACAATGGATGAATGGCCATGCAATGGAAGAACAAGCATTGAAGGTGAGCCAAGAGAATCACTCTCCGGGGAGAGGAAGAGGAAGAGGTCGAGGAGGCTTTTGAGGATGTGGAAGAGGACGCCGAGGATCATTTGATAAATCAAATGTGGAGTGTTACTACTGCCATGAAATGGGACACTTTCACTATGAATGTCCCAAAAAGGAGAATGAAAAAAAAGCCAATGTAGCTGAAATTGAAGAAGAGTTGTTGCTGATGGCATATGTGGAAGTCAAGGAAAATCAAATCAACAACACATGGTATTTGGATTCAGGCTGTAGCAATCACATGAGTGGAAACAAGAAGATGTTCACCAAACTTGATGAGAAGTTAAGGGAGAATGTAAAGCTTGGTAATGGTTCAAGCTTAAAAGTACAAGGAAAAGGAGATGTCAAAATTAAAGTCAATGGTGTTGTACAAATCATATCAAGTATGTTCTATGTGCCTGAATTAAGAAGTAATCTAATCAGCCTTGGTCAGCTTCAAGAGAAGGAGTTCGCCATTCTAATTCAAAAGAATCGCTACCAAATTCATCAAAGTTTTAATTATGCATGTTGAAATGGCTTATAATAGAAGGTTTCCATTACAAACACAAGCTGCATTAACCAAGTGTTGGGGTCTTTTTCCGTCAGTTGATTCTTGGACCGCTATAGAGTGATAGATCAAGCCTTCGTTGCCCCTTTTTCTGAGTTAGCGAGGACTAGGCCCAAAGTATCCCAAGGGAGAAACAAGTCCTAAGGGAGTACTTTGTTCTTTTTCCAGCGGCTGCGTGTTTTGTGCTGACGTTTCTGACAGCTTAACGAAGAGTTAAAGATGACTTGCTGATGTTGAACTGAGATTGTGTGAGCTTGGCATGAGAGCTTGGAGTGTGGGAGCTAAAGACCCACAAGTTTAACAAATGAGAATGCATGTGCTTGGCTTGGTGTTGGATATGCTTGAGTTTGGGTGTTGATAATTTGTTGTTTGTGGCTATGGCTATGGGGATTTAAGAGTTTCAAATGGAGGATGGGAGGAAAAGCTTGAGATTTGAAGGCTATGGTGTTTATAGCTTGGAAGGAAGGAAAAGCTTGGAGTTATGCTTGGTGAGGCTTTATAGGAAAGATGAAGGATTTCAAAGGTGAGAAAGTAGGAAACATGGTTGTGATAGTTGAGGAATGGCTGGGATGGCCGCTGGAATGCTTGCAACAGTCGAAGGGAGGAAGAAAAGTGGTTTGATGGTTGCTGGGGTGCTTGAGCAACCAAGAGATGTTGGTCAATGACTGCTAGGATGCTTGCAGCAGGATGGAGGTTGATGACTGGGATGGCCGCTGGAATCCTTGCAACAGCTGAAGGGAGGAAGGAAGATTAGTTCTCATGGTTGCCGGGAGGCTTGCAGCAACCAAGAGATGGTTGATTTTGCCTAACAAATGCCTCCCAATTTATAGAGGGTGAGGGTTTTCCTTTATTTCCAATAGGTAAAGAGAGGTGCTGGAACCAGCCTATTTTCAATGGTTAAAAGGGAGCACTGGGGCATGCTATTTTCCAGCAGGTGAAGCTAGGTACCATAAACTGATTATTTCCTATGGGTAAAAGGAAGTGCTGGAGATGGCTTGTGTCCAATGGGTAAAGCTAGGCATTTGAAAAATGACTATTTCCTATGGGTAAAAGGAAGTGCTTGAAAAATTATCTCATTTGCTCACCCATATTGGAGAACTCTAAGTAATGGACTTGGACTTTGGTGCTCCCAAGTAGCTAGCCCAAAGTCTCCATTATCCAAGAGCTTTCATGGGCCTTGTGGACCTCCGTAACCTTCCACACCACAATCCCTCATGCAAGCCCCGTAAACCACATGACTTGGGTTCATGTGAGCTTGATAGGTGATTGACATATGAAAAATGTATTATTGGCTTCGCATGGCACGGACACTATTATTTATTTAATGAATTAATTCCCAAAATACAGCTTGGATTAACGCATGACCAACATTATATGTTATATTGGGCTTTAAATGGCTTTGGGCTTCTCGTGACTTTTTTGGGCCTCAACACCAAGAAAGTATGTATGAAATCAACTATCCCAGATGATACTTGGTTGTGATATTTTAGATATGGACATCTGAATTCCTAGGGCCTAAAGACTTTACAGTAGAAAAGCATGGTGGGAGGACTACCTTAGTTGCAACCTCCAGCTTGGGTTTTTTGAAGAATGCATAATAGGAAAACAACACAGAGAAGTTTTTCCAAAGGAAAGCACTTGGAGGGCATCATTAGTATTACAACTTGTTTATTTGGACATTTGTGGACCTATAAATCCTATTTTCAACAGCAACAAAAGGTATTAAATTACCTTTATTGATGATTATAGCAGGAAGACTTGGATATATTTCTTAGCTGAAAAGTCAGAAGCCCTGGCTGTTTTCAAGAAGTTCAAAGTTGTTGTGGAGAAGGAAACCGGTTTGTTCATCAAAACATTACGAAGTGATCGTGGAGTAGAATTCACATCCTCCCTTAAACTGAATGCGATTAAGCAATCAGTATACATTTGAACTTGAACAGACTCCAAGTGAATTGCGCATCCTTCTTAATGTTCATCAAAACATTACGAACTGATCATGGAGGAGAATTCAATTCACAAGAGTTTGTTAATTTTTGTGAAATGAATGGAATTAAAAGACAGTTGACACCAGCTTATTCACCACAGTAAAATGGAGTAGCCAAGAGGAAGAATTGCACCATCATGAACATGGTCCGTAGTATGCTCGCTTTGAAGAAAGTTCCTAAAAGGTTTTGGCTAGAAGTAGTGAACTGGAGCAACCATATCCTCAACAGATGTCCAACCCTAACAGTGAAGAATGTTACTTCAGAAGAACCTTGGAGCGGAAAAAAACCTAATGTTGGCTACTTCAGAATATTTGGCTGCTTGGCATATGCTCATGTAAGTGATTCTCAACGTATTAAACTTGATAATAAGATTGTGAAATGTGTAATGCTTGGTGTTAGTGAGGAATCAAAAGCTTACAAGTTGTACAACCCAAATACACAGAAGATTATTATTAGTAAAGATGTTGTTTTTAGTGAAGATGAAGGATGGGATTGGAGTAATGGAAAATATCAACATGTCACTGTTGACCTAGAAGCACCTGAAGAAATTGAAGATGCCACACATCAAGCTTCTCAAAATGAGTTACCAGAAAATGACTCAATAGAGAACAACTCCTCAGAACCTGATGAAGCAATGACTAGGGGAACCAGAACAAGACGAGCTCCTGGATGGCGAACTGATTATGTGACTAGAGAAGAACTAATAGATGAAGAAAATGGTGCTCACTGTGCTTTGTTCATTGATAGTGATCCAATCACCTTTGATGAAGCTGTTAAAACCTCAAAATGGAAGAAAGCCATGGATGTTGAAATAGACGCCATTCAAAGAAACAATACATGGGAGCTTACTGATTTGCCTGTGGGAGGAAAAATGATTGGAGTAAAGTGGATCTTCAAAACAAAGATCAAAGAAAATGGTGAGATTGACAAGTACAAAGCCAGGTTAGTAGCTAAAGGATACTCTCAAAAGCATTGTATTGATTATATAGAAGTTTTTGCACCTGTAGCTCAACATGATACCATTCAATTAGTAATTGCTTTAGCTGCAAAAAATGACTGGGATATCCACCAACTTGATGTAAAATCAGCGTTCTTGCATGGAGAATTAAATGAGCTAGTCTATGTGGATCAACCCATTGGCTATGAATAGAAGGGGCAAGAGCAGAAGGTTTATCATTTGAAGAAAGCTCTCTATATGGATTGAAACAAGCTCCTAGAGCTTGGTACAACTGTATTGAAAGCTATTTTCTGAAAACAGGTTTTGTGAAGTGTCCGTATGAACATACCTTGTTCATAAAGCATCAAGAGGGAGGTAAAATCTTGATTATTTGTCTCTATGTTGATGATTTAATATAAACAAGAAATGATTAAGCTATGTTCACTGAGTTCAAGACCTCCATGATGAATGAGTTCGAGATGATAGATCTAGGAAAGATGCATTACTTCTTAGGTATTGAAGTGAAGCAATCTACGAATGGAATCTTTGTTGGGTAGAAAAAATATGCAGAATAAGTTCTCAAAAGGTTTTGTATGGCTGATTGCAATGTTGTACAAAACCCAATTGTCCCAGGAACCAACTTTTTGTGGGGAGCCTAATGTATTTGACTAATACACGTCCAGATTTAATGTATGTAGTTAGTCTAATAAGCAGGTTCATGGAATCACCTACTGAAGTGCATCTTCAAATAGCAAAAAGGATACTTCGATACTTGAAGGGAACCACAGATTATGGCTTGTTCTACAAGAAAGGATTTTAAGGAGATTTTCCTATTAGGATACAGTGACAGTGATTATGCTGGTGATTTAGATGATCGAAAGAGTACTTCTGGGTATGTTTTCTGGTACGATTCAACAGCTGTTGCTTGTTCCTCAAAGAAACAACCAGTAGTTACACTTTCAACAACTGAGGCTGAATTCATTGCTGCTGACTCATGCGCATGTTAGGCTGTTTAGTTAAGGAGATTACTTAATGAGTTGCATTGTTCAAAGTATGAATCTACTTTGATATATTGTGACAATAGTTCGGCTATTAAGTTATCTAAAAATCCAATTATGCACGGAAGAAGTAAGCATATAGATGTTCGATTTCACTTTTTGCGAGAGCTCACTAAAAAAGAAGTGGTGAACTTGGTTCATTGCCGAACTCAAGAACAGGTTGTAGATATTCTAACATAGCCATTGAAGCTGGATGATTTTCAGAAGGATGTGCAGTTCACTTGGAGTCTGTTTAAGTTCAGATGTAAACTCTTAATCACATTCAATTAAGGGAGGATGTGAAGATATTATTATTAGTCGTTTATTTATGAGTTGTTTGAATAACCCCTAAGTTGTAGGAACGTAGTTGTAGAAGTTTATCTTTGATTGTTTCTCTAGCCAGTATCCGATGAGATTAGGACTTGTTATTCGTGGGATAACGCTTCAACTTTTTACGTTGGTTTCAATTCATGTAAATGCTATATAGCCTAGTTCTTTTATCTTGAATAAACACTGTGAGAAAACTTATTCTTCTCAATCATATTCTCAAGCAAAACTTAGTTTAATACCAACAAAAATAGGGCATAGCCAAAGCTGATGTCTTTGGTGTCACCAATGTAGCTGAAATAAGGGTACACATTGTCAAGAAGAAGAGAGCCATTACTTGCAAGAAAGGTAATAATAGGGTTTATGTATGAACTTGCAGCCTTACTAAATGAGCCTGCTGATGGTGGGTAAGAGCTGCCCAACAGAGACATGTCTATGGCTGTTGAAACTTTGATTTGGTCCTGTAAATAAGCAGATGCAATTGTGGTTTTAATGTTTTGCATGGCTGTTTTACATTGTAGTGGGATTGATCTCATTTCCTACTGCAATGTACCTAAACTTGACATCAGGAAAGTAGTTTAGGACATTATTCTCAATGCAAGCAGTAGTAGCTGCAACGTCATTTCCAAGGGACTGAATGTCTTGGTTTTGAACACTGATGATGAGTTCGATGTTCGATAGAGCTAGCAGAGTTGGAGGATTCATATAAAAAATTCGCATTCTTGTTATGCCATTTGCTTGGTAGAGACTTATAACTTGTGGATCAGGTGGTAGGTTCTTGGCAACCCGACCATAACAAACTCCCATTGGCTCTGCAACTGTCTCAAATTCAATCAAAACCAAATATGAACTACATCACATAAATTTGTTTTGAGCCTAAGTAACTGCTTTGGTGTGCTACTATTTCTGGAATAGTCAAAAGTGATTTCTACCAACAAAAAAACATTTCTAAAACCATTCTAGGCACTTAGGAGCATAAATGCTCCCTACAGAAGTAGTCCTAAACAGGTCTTAAATGTTACGCGAAACGTTTTTTTTTAACATTAAGAACTCTTTTTTCTTTGAAATCCTTCAATAAAAACGTACTTTGAGATATTGGAGCTTAATGGCAAAAGCCCATAGTAGGAATGCAGAAACCACATAGGGTTTGTTGCTTATAATCTCACAAAACGAGGCCATGAATGAAACTGATTGGCATATGTTTGTACCATATTTTGTAATTGGACCAAAAATGGTCTATTTCTCAAAAGAATATATTTTAAGACCCAGGCCCAATATCTTTCTTTTTTCTTTAAATACAATAGAAATCCTTTTGCCTAGTGGGCCGTCAATAGAAAAAGGAAGTTAATAGAAGCCCACAAAGTCAGAAGGCCCAAGCCTTTGGATCAGACTAAAAGTTAAAAAGATCGGTAACCGTTGTACATTGACCCACGTGAGGGTCTGAAGAAGATTGTCACCATTAATGATGACTTGACCTTCTTCTCGCTTAACAAGAAAGCAAGCTGGACAAAAGCCACCAGAACCAGAAGGAGGCAAATTACCAACCAGATTTCTGGGTACAAAAGACTCAAGTAAGGGGAATATCTCTAGGGACCAGCGGTCTTGTCAAAAACATCTCATCACTCAGCCTATGAACCGATCCAGATCAACAGATCAATATCTGACTTTGGATAGCAACCAAATATCCTTTTTCAATTTTCATCATTGAAACTCTCTCCTTGCCTATAAATAAAGGGCCTCCACCACAAAAGAAGAGGACTCTCTCTCCAAATTAGACGCAATGTCTCGAAAACACTTGAAAAAACTAAAGATATTTTCAAATCAGCCTGCTTAATTTCCAAATAACCAGTTGACAACTCATGCGTTCATCTTTTGTTGCTCTGCCATCTTCATGGTGTGATTTTCTTCTTAAACAATCAGTTTGAATTAATGTATCCATCCAATTGGATAGAGAAATCTCCAATCCTTCCTTGCATTGTAATTTATATTTTGAATTAGTGAAATGGATAAATTCAGAACTCTCATCTTCCTTTTGCTGTCAAGTTAAAATTAGATAAAGAGATTTCTAAATTTATTTTAACTGCTTCATTAAGTATTTGTTATATAATCGCCTTTATATATTATGAATGTTTCGATAGTTTAATTTAATTTCCCGCCCTCACACTTTTTAAATTTGTCATTCGGACCTAAGATAAAGGTCTAGGTCCGAATAGGGCTAGATTTGTTCATATTTAAAAAAATTTAAATTTATTTTAGAATTAAAAAAGATAATGGGTAGTTGTGTTCCATAAAAAGAGGATCCATTATTTGATTTTTCTTTTAATTTTAAATTTTTTTAATATGAAAAAGTGTGAATTTACCATATTATCCTCATTTAATTAATAATTTCAATTCTTAATGTTTGCATTAACCAAGGGCATTTTCTGGTATTTTGAATGTTTCACCATTCTTTGTTTTTTGCTTTATATATATAGATAATAATAACTATTTATATCATGCTAACAGGCTTTAGAATCAATTAGGGATATTTATGTATTTGGCATGTTAAGGCTGAAACCTTATTTTAACACGCCTAACCTTTTTTTATATATATTTTTATTATTAATACCAATTTTTTAATTAAAAAAATCTGATAATACCAATGTCGGCCAATGTCCTCCAAAAATGTTGTAAATATAACTATATAGTACTTTTATTTTAATAAAAAAAATTATTTGACTTTGTCAATGACAATTGGGTATAGTAGCACCAATTTATTATCAATGGCTATTCCCACTTTGTTAATGAGTTCAAAATTGCATGTATAATCTCCTCATTGCATAGTCTCAAATGCAATAATCATATTATCAGAACTCAATCCTGATCTCTTGGACCACAGGAGTCCAAGAAATTGTGGTCACCTACCGTTGGATATTAATCCAATGGTTCAAAAAAATTTCTTAAAAGGAGTGCAAGAGTGAGTGAACCGTTGAATTTACATCCAACGGTGAGTGACCACAAATCTCTTAGACCCCTGTGGTCCAAGAGATCGGGATTGTATCAGAACTTTGCCTCTTTGAGATCAAAGCACTTTGGGACTATGCATGCAATGGGGGGCAAAAGGAGAAATAAAAGCTTACACAAGGTTTATCTCTACTACTTCGGCTAGGATCATCCAAAGTCCTTTTGAAACTTAATCATCTGGTAATCTGGTCTCTCTCTACTACTTCTCGTTCAAATCATTATTTAGGAAATATGTGCTAATGTATTTTGAAAATGACTTGTTTCAAATGGGGGAATCAATAGCAGATCAAGATGTTGTCGACTTAAGAAGAGGGAAAGTTTCTCTCCATAAGAGACTCGAGTGTTTTTTTTTTTTTTTTTTTTTTTTTTTTTTTTTTTTTTTTTTTTTTTTTTTTTTTTTTTTTTTTTTTTTTTTTTTTTTTTTTGGATCTTAAGGAGAAAACTTGTCTTAACTTGGAGTGTAGTTTGGGGTGCAACGTCCAACGCATTAAAAATTTATATTATATGTACCTTCCTTTGTTAGCCTAGTTAAATGGTACCATCTCCTCATAAAAAAAAAAAATTAAAAAATAAAGGTGCCATCTTATGAGTTGCTTTCAAGACATAACAATTGAAACACACTTGTCATTGAAATAGTATTGTGCAATGTACATAGATGTAACAAAGATGAAGCTCTCGACATACAAGAACAGATCATCTTGATTCAGTATAATGTGTGTGCTTTCTAATTAGAATCCTGACTTTTAATAAGGAATTCATTGAAGTTTTCATGAAAAAATTGTATTCTCCCACTACTAACGAAGGCCCCTAAAAGAATTTTTAGAAAACAGAAAAGTCATACCATTCACCCTTTCCCCTCGATGAATGCCAATCGAAGAGGAGCATACTTCCACACAAACCCAACATCCTTCCCACGCTAAAACAAAAAAAAAACCATTAAATTATGACATAAAAACATACTTCAAATATATACTTTGGGTTTTAGCCTGAAAATCTTCTCCAACCAAGTATATACAAGCGGGCCCTAAAACCAATTCAGGCAAAAGCTCAGGCGGAATAGCGCCCTTCTATTGCCTGGATCTAAATTCGGTGGAGCCCAAAAAGCAAGCTGCAAACAACCCACGTGATGGTGGAGCCCACTGTCTGGCTGCATTAGCTTTCAACCCTTTTTTGTCTAGGACGTGTGCGCCTCTCCTCATTGCAATCCAACGGTTATGTTTGAACCACAGGTCCTTTTTTTTAGAATTTAGATTTTTTAAGATTAAAATGTTCAGAAAATTAAATCATGAATGTTGAAACAAAAATAATATCAAGAAAAATTAACGACAAAAAAAGAAGAAGAGATTAATCATTCTTAAGCAATTTAATAAAACTGTGGACTCAAATTATGAGTCTGCATGGTTGGACAAAAGAACAGTTTGAGTTTGAGCAATACATGAATAGTTGTATTTTAGAGGGGGCAAATATGAGTTTATCCCAACATAGTTGGAGATGGCCTTAAAGACAAAACCGAACAAACCAAAATATTGCTATGAGGTCTTCTTGCACATGAATTGTTGAGGGAAAATGTGAGTCTCCAACATAATTTCACCACCACTACCTAAGTAATGGGGTTTTATTATTTATTTAAGGTTCGACCCATTCGAGATGATGCATTTCTTAATTACAACCCTTGTTACGAATTACAAGAGAAAACCCTTTTATTAAAATTACAAAGGAACATAATCTGGGGGAATGCGTGTTTATTTGACTTTGCAGCTGCACCTAAGTTAAACTTGCTCTGTAGACACTTCCATGCCCTCCCTTCCCAATACATCTAGGAAGAATTAGAACAAGACAAACAGAAATGAAGTGAAATATAGAAAAGCGGCAAATATCCTGATCAGGTAGTGAAACCACCAAGAGCAAGCAATTCACCACATGTTGTCATATGCAATGGCTTTGACAAATGCAACGTCTGAGTTGATGAGAGGAGCTGGCAAACTTTTGTCATTGTTGGACGAGATTGTGGACTGGGATTCAAGGATGCAAATGCTATCTTCACCAAAGAAACCACTTCCCCCGCTTCTTGTTTTGTGGGTGGAGAGATGCGTTGATCCAGAACATCCGAAATTGGCATTTCAGGGCCAGCTGATGCAGATGCGGATGACGATGACGCCCCAGTTGATAAAGATGAGAAAACATCTCCAGGATGGCTTCCCATAATTATTTCCAATGTGACAACTCCAAAGCTATAAACATCGCACTTCTCATTCACTTCCATTGTATATGCAAGCTCTGCATAAATCACACACCACATACAAAACATTGAGATTTCAGTGCTCAAAAGATTACCTCTTATAAACAAGAGAGTGCAGGGTGATTAATTTCTAATTTCCAATCCAATAAAAATCATTGAAAAACACCACCTACAGATTCAAGAAATTTAGTTCTTTTTGAAACCTAATAAAACCAGCTTAACAAAAACGGAATTTAATGAAAGCTGGATGTGTTTATGTTAACCCCTCCCAATGACGAAAATGAAACATTGGTGTAAAAACAAATGCATAAAAAGTTTTAAATACAGAGAATAGAGATGAAAATATTACCTGGTGCCATGTAGCCATATGTGCCTACAGCATCAGTCCAATTAGTTGAGTCTGGGTTCAAAAACTTAGAAGTACCGAAGTCTGAAACATAGGCTTCATATTCAGAATCCAACAAAATGTTATTGCTTGATATGTCACGATGTACAATCGGTGGCAAGCAATCGTGGTGCATGTAAGACAAGGCATGAGCTAACCTTTAACAATATTTACTCGTTTACTCCACCCCAACTCTTTAGCTTCTTCATCTTTGCTCAACATTGCGGCCAAGCTACCTCTTTCAAGATACTCATACACCAAAAACAAATGTCGTTTATGGGCACAAAAACCATAGAGTTTCACAATGTTCCGATGCCGTATCTCTGTTAGTGCCCTTACTTCATTTAAGAACCCGTTATGAGGATTCTTCTCATCATTTTGCAACAGATGGAGTTTCTTCACAGCCACTACATTGGCAGATGGCAAACTTGCTATGTAAACGCTTCCATGTCCTCCCTTCCCGATGCAATATGTGGGATCAAAATCTTTTGTTGCCTTTATGATTTCCTCATACATTGACTTTCCATCAAAATTTAAAACTGAAAAGGAAATTTCTTCATGCATGTTTTTTTGTGCTTTATCCTGATGCTTCTTCTTTCTTTTCACTAGAAAAATGGTCGTAAAGAAACCATATAGAAGTACAATTACTGCTACAAGAGAAAATATTAACTTATGGTCCTTTTTTGAGCCACTTTTATTGCATGGTGACAAACCTCCAACTATGCCACACAATCCTTTGTTCCCTTTTAATACTTCTGACGGAGCTTCTCGAAATGCGCTGATGTTGGGAAGGGGACCTTCCAAGTGATTGTAGGATATGTCAACGTTCGACAAACCGCGCATCTCTTTGAAAGTTGATGGTATGGAACCCGAAAGATTGTTGTGGGAAAGATTGAGCGTCATCAAACTCTGCATGTTGCTCATTTCTGATGGTGTCCTACCTTCAAGTGAGTTGTGACTAAAATCAAGGTTGGTCAAATGAACTAAGTTCCCCAAGTGATGTGGGATTGGTTGAGATAATTTGTTGTTGCTCAAATTCAGATGGTATAATTTGAGCAAGTCACCTAGAATGCTCGGAATTGACTCATTGAATTTGTTTGTTGATAGGTCAAGATATCCAAGATCAGTCATGGATCCAAATTCTGAGGGTATAGGACCTGAAAGTTGATTTCCGTTTAACATCAACTTCACCAAAGAAGCCAGTCTCCTGAATTCCTTTGGAATCACCCCAACTAAATGATTTGAAGACAGATCCAACACATGAATTTGGGTTGCGTTGCCTATCTCAAGTGGTATGCTTCCAGTAATGTTGTTTCCTGCCATTTGTAGAGTTGCCAACCGTGGGCATTGTCCCCAATTTTGTGAGATTTCACCGTACATGTTATTGTGGCTTACATCTATAAAATTAAGATTTGGATAAACTCCAAAGTCCTCAGATATATTGCTTGTCAATTGATTTCGTTGAAGACGAAGTCGGGCTAAGCTCATGCAGGTTTTCAAGCCTTTTGGGATTGGACCAGTGAAATGGTTGTTGCTTGCTATAAAGTATGCCAGTTTTCCACCTTGGCAAATATTTTGGGGCAAATAACCAGAAAATTGGTTTTTATACAAAAGCAAGAGTCTCAACTTTTTGAGATTCCCAATCTCTTGGGGAATGGGGCCGGAAAGTTGGTTATGCTCTAGGTATAAGCTTTCCAAGTTGCTGAGGTCACCAAATGAAACAGGAATTGAACCATTGAGTTTATTACTTCCCAAAAATAGATGCACAAGATATTTCAAATTTCCTATCTCGTTAGGAATAGAACCAGAAAGTTGATTGTGATGTAAAGAAACATAGGTAAGGCTTGTTAGATCAGCTAGTGATCTTGGAATTGAACCATTGAGTTTATTATTGCCCAACCTTAAACGCACAAGAAATTTCAAATTCCCTATCTTCTTAGGAATAGAACCAGAAAGTTGATTCTGACCTA
This sequence comes from Prunus avium, assembly GCF_002207925.1. Next base: position 202,477 of record NW_018921556.1, on the reverse strand, counting down.
AAGAAACATTGGTAAGGCTTGTTAGATCAGCTAGTGATCTTGGAATTGAACCATTGAGTTGATTATTGTCCAACCTTAAATGCACAAGACATTTCAAATTCCCTATCTCCTTAGGAATAGAACCAGAAAGTTGATTGTCATGTAAAGAAACATAGGTAAGGCTTGTTAGCTCAGCTAGTGATCTTGGAATTGAACCATTGAGTTGATTATTGTCCAACCTTAAATACACAAGACATTTCAAATTCCCTATCTCCTTAGGAATGGAACCAGAAAGTTGATTGTCATGTAAAGAAACATAGGTAAGGCTTGTTAGCTCAGCTAGTGATCTTGGAATTGAACCATTGAGTTGATTATTGCCCAACCTTAACTGCACAAGATATTTCAAATTCCCTATCTCCTTAGGAATATAACCAGAAAGTTGATTGCGATGTAAAAAAAAAAGGGTAAGGCTTGTTAGCTCAGCTAGTGATCTTGGAATCGAACCATTGAGTTGATTATTGTCCAACCTTAAATGAACAAGATATTTCAAATTCCCTATCTCCTTAGGAAGAGAACCAGAAAGTTCATTTCCAAAGAGATAAAGATGGGTAAGGCTTGTTAGATCACCTAGTGATCCTGGAATTGAACCTTTCAGTTGATTCTTAGACAAATATAGCTTCACAAGACATTTCAAGTTGCCCATCTGGTGGGGAATATCTCCCAAAAATGTGTTCCTAGAGAGACTGAGAAAGGTAAGATTTCTCAGGAGACCGATTTCTGGTGGGATTGTCCCAGAAAACTGATTTAGAGAGAGATCAAGATAGTTTAGTTTGGAAAGGTAACTAATTTGAGGTGGAATGGCATCAAAGAGTTTGTTGAAGCTGAGATCAAGATATTCAAGATTAGGGAAGGACAAGAATGAAAATGCATTTAGCGTACCTTGTAAACCAGACTCGGTAAGGTTTATCTTGATGACACTTCCAGCAGCATTGCATGAAGCACCAGCCCAAGTACACGGGATTTGAGGATTGTTGGTGGCATTACTGGGAGGGTAAGCCCATGAGGACAGATTGTTTTGGGTTTGATTTTGAAAGGTGGCTTTCCATTTGAGAAGAGCCTCTGCCTCACCAGTAGAACTAGCAGAAGCCAATTGAAGGTAATTTGATGATGAAAGCAGCTGAACATACAAGAGAAGGCAAGAAGCTAGAGAGCATACTTTATAGAAATTAAAAGATATCATGGTTGTATTATAAAATATTGTTTTGTGTATTTTATTATAATACTTGTGAGTCTCATTATTTATAGTGCCATATATTCATTAGCTATCATGATTTTATTATAATACTTGGGAGTCTTCAGAGTTCAAGACTTTGAAAGGTCCTTCCAGTATCTTATTTTCTTAATCAGAAGACGGTTTGGGAAGACATTTGGGGTTTTCACACTTGAGTCAAATTCTTTGTCTCTTGACTTTGGAGTTGAAGTTTTAATTGTTCATGAGATGAAAATGATAGAAGTGAGTGCTTTGATTGGATGTCCCACATTCAACTCTTGTTTGCTTCGGCCTCACGCACATTACTGAGAAGGTATTCAATATTCATTTAATATTAGTCAAACAATATGGGTAGAATATTTTCAGATATATTTTATTCTCCGAAAGGAGGTATTTATAATACAGGTTACAAACCCTAATAGGGTTTAATTAGGAAATAAGTGGAATCCTAATTACATAATATCTATACAAAAGGAAAAATAAATAAAACCCAAATAGAATAGGATATATTCTACTCGCCAACACTCCCCCTCAAGTTGGAGCAAAGACGTCACGCATGCCCAACTTGTCAAGCGAGTTGAGAAAGATACTTGTAGAAACAGCTTTCGTAAGAACATCAGCTAACTGATACTCTGAACGGATGAAGGGGAAGGACACAATCTCCGCATCCAACTTTTCTTTAATGAAATTTCGATCAACCTCCACATGTTTTGTACGGTCATGTTGTACAGGATTATGAGCAATTGCAATCGCAGCCGTATTGTCACAATATAAATCCATGGGTTTATTAGGCCCAAAACCAAGGTCTTTCAACAATCTCCTCAACCATAGTAACTCAGATACCCCATGGGCCATTCCCCGATACTCGGCCTCAGCACTAGATCTAGACACCACCTTTTGTTTCTTGCTCCTCCACGTAACAAGATTGCCACCCACAAACATAAAATACCCAGATGTCAAACGCCTATCTGTGGCTGAACCTGCCCAATCAGCATCTGTATACCCTTCTACATTCGTATGGCCATACTTGGAGAAAATTAACCCCTTGCCAGGAGT
>NW_018921556.1:170305-190383 GCF_002207925.1 Prunus avium | reverse complement strand
AGAGAGAGAGAGAGAGAGAGAGAGAGAGAGAGGCTAAATGGTTTTTAATGGATTTTCATTATAAAAAAAAAAATTTCTTTATTTATTTAATCCACATGTCATAATGTGATTGGACATGTGGGCTCCACTTATCTTCCACATAAGACACTTAACAGAATTTCTAACGGTAGGGACCATTTGTGATAAAAAGCTCAAACGTTAAGGACTATTAGTGTCACAAAAAAACCTCAAGGACCATTCGTGATAATTTGGTAAACGTTAAGGACCATTTGTGATAAAAAGCCTACTTTTAAAGAATAAAGTGAGAATTTACCATAATTTCAGGAGGCACTACAGTAAATAAGTCTTCAATTTACTGCTCTATATTTTACAGCCACGCATAGCTTTTTGGTTGACATTAATACGGCAGTGTTTTAATGCAACCTGGAAGAAAAGTTTGCAACTTTTTTTCTTTAATTTGGACCACCAGAGAGTAAGAAAGAAAGAAAATTCAAGTGATTTGAAAAAATGCAACCTGGAAGAAAAGTTTGCAACTTTTTTTCTTTAATTTGGACCACAGAGAGTAAGAAAGAAAGACAATCCAAGTGATTTGAAGTTGAATCAAAAAACGACTTTAAGAAAAACCAGCACTTGATTAGTGGACTTAATCTTGTATTTATTAAGTGCTGATTAGCCTTTGATTTGTATCTTGTACAAAACCAAGCAAGGCATATGATTTGAGAGAAATACTATTAATCAAGGTTGGCAGTTTTTTTGTGGAGAGAGAGAGAGAGAGAGAGAGAGAGAGAGAGAGAGAGAGAGAGAGAGAGAGAGGGAGGGGGATGAGGAGGTTGCGCATCGGAAAGAAGAGGTGGGGATGGGTTGGGGGGAATGCTGCTGGGGGCTGGATGGGTTTAGGGTTGATACTCGAGGGGAGGGGAGAATGGTTGCTGGGTAATTTTTATTTTATTTTTGTTGGAATTGAAGAATTATTTATTATTTATTTTCCCCACTTGGAGTCCATCTCATTAAAAAACTGTGCTCATATATTAAATTACAAAAACACCCCTGCAACGTCATCAGATTTAACAAAGTTTTGGATGGAATTGACGGCATGGGGTAAAGTGAATCACCAAACCTTGGTCAAGCAGGGAAAGTGGGTCACTTTAAGTTTGGGGGGCAAAGTGAAATTTGACTGTAGTTTCAGGGGGGCATTGGTGTAATTAAGCCTAAATTGTATAAACTTATTATTTTACAAACATGATTGTAATATTTGTATCCAATTACATTCTATAAGGAATAATAGAGCTCTACTGCAATTCGAACTATTTATTTATTAGCTCGTAATTGAAAGATCAACCCTCAAAAAATTCAGTCAAATCAAAGATCTTTTAGTTATCTAATTTTAATCAGATAAATATGAAAACAAAATATTTTTGATAAATATAATGAAAATAGTCACAATAATAATTGAATAGTATTGTTGAAATTTATCTAATAAAGTTTATATATTTGATAAATAAAAAATTGGCTAAGCAATTTATGATTTACGTAAATATTTTTAGGGATGATCTAAAAGATGAAAGTTCAGATCATATGATTATATTGTGTAGTGGTCTAAAAGTAAAGTAATACTATTCATTTATTAACTTGTTTGCGCTTGGGGATGTCATTGATCAATTAATAAGATTAAATTGTGAATGTAATCGAAAAAAGAAGTAGATTGTGTAATGATAGACTTGAAATAGAATGTTCACCAATAATATATGATCCTCTCTTAATCAAGAAAAGTATTTGTATAAAATCAGTTTCTCTTATCAATTATCCCTAAAAAAAGTTATTCTTATGAATTAATTTCATGACATAAAGACCATGAATCCCTTTTTATCACCTTCTTCCTTTATTTTTGGTTTTGTTTTTCAAAAACAACTTGATCAACATCAGAATTCATAATAATCTTGTGCATCTTATTATTTTATTGTATTAGAAGAACAGGGACAAGGCACTCTTATTCAGCTTAAATATTCTACATACTCGAGACAAATGATTGTGTCACTCCTCTAGCCAAAGGTGAGTTGGTACTTGGGTTGTTTGTTGGGGGAGAAAACACCGAAGTGTTTCTCAACTTCAGCACCGTCCTTGGTATTTTCATCAAACATGGCAAAAAGGTAAGTTTCTATAGCTTTTCCAGGCCTCTTCGGAGTCCCAGTAGTGCCTTTCACATGGTTGATCAAATTCTGGTAGAATATTTGTGCATTTTGAGGGGTTGCAGCATTACCACCTTCGGATGGCCAACCGCTCTCTGACACGACGATCTCCACGTTGGGAGCATTGGCTTTCTCAAGAGCCGAGTACTGAGCATCCAAAAGAGCATCAAACAGGTTTTGGTACTTTACACCGTCGGGCGTCGTGATCCCATCTGAGGTGAATAAGGCATAGGCAAGGTCTATTTGAGCAGTATTTAGAATGTAGCTGAAGTAAGGATACACATTGACAAGAAGAGGGGCCCCATTGCTGGCTAGGAAGTTGATAACTGGGGTTATGAATGACTTTGCATCATCACTATATTTTCCAGCTGAAGGAGGGAAGGCATTGTCCACAAGGGTTGTGTCAATTGCTGTTGAGACTTTGATCTGGCCTTGCAGATTGGCTGCTACAATTGCATTATAAATGTTTTGGATGGCTGGGAGGAGATACTGGGTCACTGTATCGCCGGGGTGTACTTCGTTCCCGACCGCAATGTATTTGAACTTGACGTCAGGCAAGTAGGCTTGTACATTCTTTTGGACCCAATCTGTTGCAGCAGCAGCATCAGTGAGGCCTTGAAGCTTGTCGTTGAGGATGGTCACGGTGAGCTCTATGTTGGAACCTTTAAGGGCTTGATAGGTTGGATCATTGGGTTCATAAATTCTCATTCTTCCAATGCCATTGCTTTTGTACAAGTCAACGACTTCTGTTTCGGATGGTAAATTGTTGCCATTTCGTCCATAACAAACACCGACGGATTGTGCACCTGAAATACAAGCATCAAAGTTTCAGCTTGTGAAAGCATGATTGGCAACAAGAGAAACAACTTGCTTAAAGAATGTTTTAAAGGATGACAATTTCAATTTCATACATGAAATGACCAATGAAATTACATACAACTCCAGTTGCTTCTAATTCAGAATTTGGATAGAGAAGCAAGGGACATATAACTCAAGTGGTTAAGAGTAGTCACCCTTGCATCCGAGGTTCTATGTTCGAATCCCCCCTCCCCCAATATGGCTTGTATTTTAAAATAAAAATTGGATAAAGAAACCAGAAGTTTTCTGCATGGTATATATATGCTTGAATATATCATAATTTCAACTATATAATGAAACAGAAATACTTAATATAATCTACCTCAAACTCTTGTACTCTAAACATGATTGAAGAAATAACCTCACATCAATCTACCCACGTACTCTAGAAAACAGGTTTGATGAAAAAGCATCAAAACTATAATATTTGCTTGATGCCATATATATATAAATTCAGAAGCAGAAAATGATACCTGTTATTTGCAGGGCAGGCATCAACAATACAAGTAGCAGCAATATGGAAGCCATGAGAGTTTTTGGAACTGTTCTAGCTTGTGTAGGGAAATCCATGAAGAAGAGGAAATTGTATAAATAACTCACTCTCTACATTAACATACCCCTTAAGCTATATATATATATACACATCCCATATTCATAAATGTATAGGCGGTAGAGTTTAAAGGAGGTCCCAAGCTATCTAGCAATTAAGCAATTACCCATTATCCCGTCAATCACTGCAGAAGTATTGACTAATAATGACAATGACTTTCTGTTGAAGAAAAAAATTATGATAACAACAAGACCTGCCTGCCAGACACGTTTTGCAGAAAGAGTTCAAGTCAATTGATCCACCAAATTGATAATTAAAGAGAATCGACAGACACGTAAAGGAAAATGAGTTTCAAGCCATCCAAGTTCAAATTTCCCTTTTTTCTAGAGTACATTAATAGCATGTGTACAAGCCCCTTGCCAGTAAATTAACCTTTGATTTATATGAAATCCGTGATATTGTATAAATATCCGTCATATTGATAAAAAAATGCTTTTGATAAGCATAGTTCACATGTGTGCCACGGTAGCAAATTAACAGATATATTGACATAATCAAATGACATGGATTTACTTGACGTGGGAGTTAATGTGGAGGGCCATTCCTGACCAAAAAAAGAAAAGACTAAAGCTAATAATTTTGTAAACCTCGAAGATGTTTTGTGATAAAAACCCCTTTCGCATATAAAATTTTTCATCCTGTACCCATGGCCCCTTGTATGTAGTCCTTGATATTGTCTGCATTTCCAAATTTCCTTATTGAAAAGTCATTGGGTTCATACTCCTTCCTCTCCATCCAGTACATTTGACTTAGACAGAAGAAGCATAGATCTTAATTGCTAGGGGTCCCTGTTTGAAAGTCTAGAACCTCTAGGATTTTAACACCTTAGTGGACGGATTGGGTCCAGTTAATATTAATTGGTCAATTGAAATAAGCGGCCCGTTTTCTCCCTACAAGTCGAAAAACTGACCCAGTCAAATTGTAATCTTTGATTGATTTTGAGCATACGGTCATGCCATCGCGTATTTGTTTGGAGTGCTTATTACGTACGGAGGCTCTTAAATCAGTTTGAAATTTCAATTATATACTAATTTTGAAAAGATAGCAACAAGGATACAGGTGTTAGTAATAGTGACAGGTAGAGACTCGAAAATTCTGAGTCAAGGTGGTGGCTATTGAAAGAGTAGTATGCAAGTTTTCCTCCAAGGTTGCAACATCTTTATCTTTGATCTGAATTGATCTGAACCATAATCTTTCGTTTTCCCGTTGATTGTGGGATTTTTAATCTGTGCGCAAATGATCATAACAATACTAGAGATATTGAAGAAGAGGAGAAGGGGGAATCAAACACATAACAAAAATTGACAAGTCGATTAGTTATATACGCTTAAACTAGTCGTAGATGCAATTTAAAGATAAGTCACAGATACATGCACTAGCTACATGTAAGAATATAAATTGACAAATGCGAAACATTGTCGTTGTATGTACCTATTTACCTGAAAGCATTTGTTGATGAGGAAGCACCTGATAAATCCTTCTTTAGGAAAGCACTTTTACAGTGTTGTTGTATAGCCTCAAAAAAGCAGTTTTGTATATTCCTACCATGTTCCAGATACGAGATAGTTTATAATATATATTTGCACTAATAATAAGGGTGGTGTAGGAAACCTAAAGTTGAAGCTTTATTATCGCTACCCTTTGAAATTGGTTTTTAGTTATTTGAAAGCCCTTAAATATATACATACAACGACACTTGAAATGATGTACCTATCACAAAACGTCCCTAAGATTTACGAAACTATTGGATTGCATCCTTAATGTTTTTTTGTGTCATCCGTGGTCCTTAAGGTTAGTATATGTGATCACAAATAGTCCATGCCGGTAGGTTCTGTCAAAAACTCCGTTAGTTTGATGACGTGACATATATATATCACAAAACATCCCTGAGGTTCACACACCTATCACAAATGGTCCTTGCGAAAATTTTTAATTATTTAATTTAAAAATATATATTGTATTTTAAATACACGTGACACTATATTATTGGAGATGTGGGCTCCACATATATGCCACATCAACAAACTAAGGGAGTTTTTAATAAATAATTTAAAATTCATAAAACTTAAAAATGAAAAAACCAAGGGTTTAGGGTTCATAAATGGTCCTCAAGGTTAAAATCCTTTACTAAATGGTTTTTTCATTTTTAAATTTTATGAATTTTAAATTATTTTAAATTATTTTTAAAAAAAACTTCAGTAGTTTGTTGATGTGGCATATATGTGGAGCCCACATCTCCAATAATATAGTGTCACGTGTATTTAAAATACAATATATATTTTTAAATTAAATAATTAAAAATTTTCGCAAGGACCATTTGTGATAGGTGTGTGAACCTCAGGGATGTTTTGTGATATATATATGTCACGTCATCAAACTAACGGAGTTTTTGACAGAACCTACCGGCATGGACTATTTGTGATCACATATACTAACCTTAAGGACCACGGATGACACAAAAAAACATTAAGGATGCAATCCAATAGTTTCGTAAATCTTAGGGACGTTTTGTGATAGGTACATCATTTCAAGTGTCGTTGTATGTATATATTTAAGGGCTTTCAAATAACTAAAAACCAATTTCAAAGGGTAGCGATAATAAAGCTTCAACTTTAGGTTTCCTACACCACCCTTATTATTAGTGCAAATATATATTATAAACTATCTCGTATCTGGAACATGGTAGGAATATACAAAACTGCTTTTTTGAGGCTATACAACAACACTGTAAAAGTGCTTTCCTAAAGAAGGATTTATCAGGTGCTTCCTCATCAACAAATGCTTTCAGGTAAATAGGTACATACAACGACAATGTTTCATATATGGGTTTTGTTTGTAAAATTAATCTCACGGGAGAATATTCGCTCTTAGATCCTTCAACCTTCGATTTTCCTTCTCTCTCTTCCTCGATTTCTGTAAAAAAAGAATGGAGTAAATAGACCTTACCCGGGGGGTGTTAGCCAAAGGCCCTCCGATGCCTAAGTTAGTTTGAGTGTTTGTAGGAAAACAATAGCTAAACAAAGGGTACGGAGTAGTCACATACACACCAACACCAATCACGCATTCATTTATACTAATCACGAATACACTTGTCACATATTTATGTCAAAATAATAATAGCTATAGAAATGACATAGTTTTTTATTTTATTTTCTTTCTTACTTTTGGTCTTGAAAGATGTGGGAGATTTGAGATTAAATAATACTAAATCTCACAGGAATTTCTGATTAACTACTAATGTTTTAGTTAAATATTAGAGAAAAGTTGAAAAGTAAACCATAATTAACCATACATTTTACCAAAATGTCCCAACCAAGTTAATAAAAAGTAGGCTTAATATCACAAAACATTTCTAAGGTTTACGAAACTATCAGATTGCTTCCTTAATGTTTTTTTGTGTTATTCGTGGTCCTCAAGGTTAGTATCTGTGATCACAAATGGTCCCTGCCGTTAGATTCCGTCAAAAACTCCTTTAGTTTGCTAACATGGCATATACAACATAAAACATCCCTGAGGTTCACGCACCTATTACAAGTGGTCTCTGTGAATTTTTTTAATTTTTTAATTTAAATTTCATAAAATTTGGGTTTTCTTTTTTAAATGATTTAAAAATATATATTGTATTTTAAATACACGTGACACAGTTTTTTTTTTAAGATGTGGGCTCCACATATATGTCACATCAACAAACGAATGAAGTTTTTTTAAAATAATTTAAAATTCATAAAATTTAAAAATGAAAAAACCATTTATTGAAGGATTTTAATCTTAAGGACCATTTATGAACCCTAAACCCTTGGTTTTTTCATTTTTAAGTTTTATAAATTTTGAATTATTTTTTACAAACTCCATTAGTTTGTTCATACCGAAAAAAAAACTCCATTAGTTTGTTGATGTGGCATATATGTGGAGCCCACATCTCCAATAATATAGTGTCACGTGTATTTAAAATACAATGTATATTTTTAAATTAAAAAATTAAAAAAATTCGCAGGGACCATTTGTGATAGGTGCGTGAACCTCAGGGATATTTTGTGATATATATATATCCCACGTCAGCAAACTAACGGAGTTTTTGATAGAACCTAACGGCAAGGACCATTTGTGATCACATATACTAACCTTGAGGACCACGAATGACACAAAAAAACATTAAGGATGCAATATGATAGTTTCGTAAATCTTAAGGATGTTTTGTGATAGGTACATCATTTCAAGTGTCATTGTATATATATATTTAAGGGCTTTCAAATAACTAAAAACCAATTTCAAAGGGTAGCGATAATAAATCTCCAACTTTAGCTTTCCTACACCACCCGTATTATTAGTGCAAATATATATTATAAACTATCTCGTATATGGAACATGGTAGGAATATACAAAACTGCTTTTTTGAGGCTATACAACAACACTCTAAAAGTGCTTTCCTAAAGAAGGATTTATCAAGTACTTTCCTCATCAACAAATGCTTTTAGGTAAATAGGTACATACAACGACAATGTTTCATATATGGGTTTAGCTACATGTAGCTATAATAAGGGAAGAAGTGGTTTAGCACTTCTGGCCAATGTGTACCCTTGCAAGTAATGGATCACTTCTTGACAGAACCCGCCCTGAAATCTCCCTTAGAATCTGTGACAAATCATGTTTTTGTCCCACATCCGGCAGATGCCGAACTCATTTTATTAAAATGCCATTTTCTCTTATTTTTAACAAAAAATCGATTTTGACTTCTATCAAGATTCGGCAAAGTCTCCTTTGTAATTGGAACATTTCCCAAATTACAAACATCTGCAGTTAAGCACAAAATAATCCCCACTTTCAACAAGCACAAAGGTAAAGGCACACAAGACAGCTAGGATGATTCAATGGACCTCAGGCCCTCTACCTAAACTTAAAACAAGCAACTCAGAGCAATTAAAGATTTAATTTACAACTCAACAGAACGGGGTAAGGGAAGAAACAAGGAAAATCATAGAAGGTGGTGGAACGAATGCCGATGATGCCTTGACGTATAGTGGCGGACCTCAGCTAACTATATATTGGGGGGGTGGGGGGGTGCAAAACAGAGAAAATGTGAGTGGACAAAAATAAAATTTTAACATAAGTTATATCCGAACATACTAACCCCACCGTTTTAGAAAAACGATGTAAACCATGCAATGAAATCCATCTTTACATATATAGAAATCATTACTCGAAACAATTGTAAATCCAAACTCCATATTATAATATAATATAATTCAACCTGACTTTCTTCTGCAAAACATATCCTTCCCAAAACTGTATGCTTGCAAAATATGTTATGCCAAGGAATCTCCATATATATATTCGAATCATGAAAAATAACTCAAAAATCCTTAACTTAAATCAATCAGGAAAAATCCTTCAAAATCGTTCTCAAACTAAATTTGAACATGCATAAAGTACTATTTAGAATATTCGAAATCATAAATTATCAATTCCATAAGCAACACAATTAATAACCATAGTTCAAGAATTTCTTAAAACTATTTAGAAAACAAATATCCACTCACTGTGCGTCCGAGCTAGCCTGACCCTTCGAGGGTCCTTCGTGCGGGTTCAATGAAGCCCGAGTACCTATTTAAGCGATTAAAATTATTTAATTAATAATATAGCTCAACCACAAATATTTAATCAAACCTTAACCCCCGGCCTCAAAAGTGTGTGTACATAATTTAAGAAAGTTCCTAGGCCCATTTTCAACATTTCTGATAGGTAGAATGGTCTGAAAAGACCCGAGGTTAAATAAGCAATTAATTTCCCATAATGGTCAACCCGTTATCCTGTGGGGCCCCCGACCTCTGATTACCAATCCAAGAGTTCCTATAGGTTCAACACACTTTACTAAACATGCCCTACAAGTTTGGTCCGAATCGAATGGTCGGATCGCTCGTGATCACACGATCGAACGGTTAACATTTACCTAAACTTCGAATTATTGAATCGGAGTATCCGAGACTCCGATTCTCGATCTGCAAATTCCTATACGATCTTAGAGGTGCCTAGATCAACATATTTGACAATGAAGTTGATCCAACAGTCTCAACATATCGAACCCATACCTTGGCTCGAAGATTAATTACACCATTAAAGCCCTCAAACGAACGATTTTGTCCCTTGAAAAACCTAGAAATTTCTTGGTTTAATTTTGTCAATTCTACATGAAATTAGGTCAGGTGTTTAAGGGGAAATCACATAGGGGAGGTAGGGGAGTGTTTTGGGAGTAATTTGGTGGCGGGTGGTGGCCGGAGTTGGCCGGAAAAGCCCTCGAAAGTGATTGTTTTGAAACAGCCCGATTTTGGGCTCACTTTGGCTCGAATTTTGAGTTTAATTCCTTGGATTTGGGGGCTGGAAATTTGTATGAATGTGAAGAGGAGAGAGAGGTGAAGAGTTTGCAAGTTGTGGAGCCGGAATTGGTGGCCGGACGGCGAAGATATCTCCGTCTGAAAATCTGCTGCGAAAATGGGGAGATAGGGGCTGAATCTGGAAAAAGAGAGAAAGATGGCAGGGTTTTTAAAAAATTGATTTCGAAATATTTACGATTATGCCATTGGACTTCCATAGATCATAACTTCTTCGTTACAACTCCGACTTGAGCCCACTACATGTCTACGGACTCATCTCGGTGTGCTCTATGCAACAGTACTACTAACATCCCTAGATTCCTTCCCAAACAAAAAGTCAACTTTTAAACTATTAAAATATTCCCAGGGTAAAATTTTTTTTTTTTTTGGTACAGAAGGGGGCTAAAGCCCCAAACCAAAAGAAACTAAACTGAAACTAGACAAGGTCTAGCAAAACCTCAAACATCAGCAGCTAACATGGTATTAAGAAAGGCCGGAGCCTCCAAAAACACATGGAGGCCCGGACCAAAATTATAACTCTTCGCAGCCATGGCATTGTTATAAAAAATATATACAAAATATAGTTTTTCTTTTCCGTAAAGCCAAACACAAAACATTATATTATAAATAATGTTATAATAAATAAATAAGAAAGCTTTTAAGGTATAATGAAATTGAAGAAAACAAAATAATAGGTAAGTAAAAGGAAAATAAATAATAAGTAAGAAGGTGAGTTTGGTACGGTGAAGCACGTCAAAGACGCTGTCCTAAAGCCTTTGTAGCCTCCCTACGTGCAGGTACTGACGGTCTACAAGACTCCAAGATACGACCCCTTGTACACAAACTCAAGATCCGCTATGAGCACGTTCATAGACGGATATGGGTATCCAAGTCACAGAACCATTGCCAAAATAATAATATAAAGTAGAGAATATATATAAAAGTAGAAAAGGAGAGAATCAGTTTATGGTGGTGATTGTGGTATGTGATATTCTGATGGTATAATGTGTGTGTTTCAAATGTGAAGGAGGAGTGGCCTTTTATAGGCATCCAAACAAGTAACCTTCACCAACCATAAAAGTTCACCAACCAAAAATTAAGGCATTCACCAACCAGAAATAAAACATGAATATTAAATATTTATAACCCCCACAATAAATCAAATAAAACAGCCAAAATAATTAATTAAATAAAACGGTTAAATTTTTAAAACCTTTTAAAATTCCAACAGGCATCCGCAACACAGTTTTGTTCATGGAAAATATGCTTCACAGAGCAACACCAATCCTCATGAATCTTCATTTTGCAACAATTGATAATACTAAAGAGAGGGTGTGTTGACACAGTAGGACTTTTTGACAAAGTCACCGCAGAAGTAGCATCACACTTAGTCTCCACCATGCGAAAACCAGCATCCCAAGCCATATTAAGCCCCCATAACTCAGCCTCAATGATGGAACCTTAGCCTAGATTCATAGAGAAACCCTTGATCCAACTCCCACAAGAATCTCTTAACAAACCCCTAGCCCAATAAGACAAGAGGAATTAATTCTGCTACCATCAGTGTTGATTTTACAAACACCAGGAAGAGGGGCCATCCAATGGAGATGAACAACACTACGCTCAGGGAGAAAAGCCATTGGATTACAAGCTGAAAACCACTCCAAAGCAAATTGATAAATCAATAGATGAGGCTCAGCAGGCAAAAGAAAATTATGATCAAAGACCACTTTACATCTCCATTTCCATATAAATCAAAGAAAGATAGCAAAAACCAAATACCAGCGCAGGCCATGGATAACAAACCTCTTCAATTTCAAGTTATTCAAAAGCCAGTCATCATAATCATCCATCAATTGACCAGATTCCACTCTCCCAAACCCAAGTCTATTCCAAATAGCAAGAGTGGCAGTACAATCCTTAAAGAGATGCACACAAGATTCCAAAGGACATTCACATATAGGACAAACAGCAACATTAGTGAGCTTTCTCTTCAATCTTTGAGCGTTCGTAAGTAACTTTTTATGACATAGAACCCAGAGGAAGGTCTTAACCTTCGGCAGAACATGAAGCTTCCAAATAAAATCCCATTTCCAATTAGCATTACCCTCATCCAGATAAAAGGTACTATATGCAGTTTTTACAGAAAATTGGCCATTAGAAGTGGACTGCCTGATGCATTTATCCTCCCCACTACCATTGTACCCAGCATGAGTACTAAGAATCAAGTTGACAATATTCATAAGCAGGCATTCCACTAAGTAATTGAAATCCCAAACCCCATCTTCCAAAAAGTCACTAGCATTTAATTGAAGCATGTCCTCAGATAAATCAATTAGAGCAAATTGCTGCAAAGGACCACAACTAAGCCATTTAGATATCATCCCCAGAACCTACACACCATTTAATCCCTGCAGAAAGAACTTGAGCACCATATAAAATACCCCTCCAAACATTAGAGCTACTCTGGAACTGAAGATCTTTAGCAGCAAGGATATCGCAATGCCTTAGATACTTAGCATTAAACACTTGAGCCCAAAGACCTTGCTCACATTGCAGTAAATGCCAACCAGTTTTAGCAAGAAGAGCTTGATTCATCGGTGCAGAATTCTTAATACCCAAACCACCAGCAAATTTAGGCTTACAAGCAGTGTCCCAATTAACTAAGTGAACCTTCGCTTGATCAGTAGTATGCCCCCATAAAAAATTCCTATTTAACTGATCAAGTTTCTTACAGATAGAAACAGAATTTAGCAGATTGCATGGAATAAATAGGGATAGCAGAAGTGACAGACTGCAAAAGGATCAAACGACCAGCCATAGAGAGAGTATGGCTTTTCCAAGAAGATAACCTCCTTTGGACTTTATCAATAATCTCTTGATACGTAGCTTTAGTGACTTGTGTATGAATAAGAGGAACACCAAGATACTTACCAAGACAAGTGGTGAGAGGGGAACCACATCTAGTTGCAATAGAATGAGCCAACTCAAAAGAAGTATTTGGAGAAACATAGATCATAGATTTCTCAAAACTCACCTTCTGACCAGAGAGCCTACAAAAACCATCTAAACAATTCTTCATAACAATAGCCTGATTGACTGAAGCTTTTCCAAAGAGAATCAAATCACCAGCAAAAAATAGATGAGAGATAAAAGGGCCGCTTTGGCAGATCTGCACAGGCTTCCAAGCCTTGTCTTGAATAGACTGCTGAATAATATGCGAAAGCTTCTCCATACACAAAACAAAGAGATAGGGGGAAGAGGGTCCCCTTGCCGATGCCACACTTAGGAGAGAAAGTATCAGTTAATTCACCATTGAGAATCACCTTATATCGCACAGAGTTAATACACTGCATCAAAAGCTCAAGAATTCTACCACAAATCCCAACCTCCCAAACCACTTCTCTAATGAAATCCCAACTTAATCGATCATAAGCTTTGGATAAATCAACTTTCCAAGCAATAAAATTCCAAGCAATAAAACCCTTCCCCCCTTTAGAAATTTTAAACTTGTGCAGCATTTCTTGAGCCACAACAATATTATCAACAATTTGCCTCCCTGGGACAAAGCTCACTTGATTGGGACTGACCAAACTAGCCATATAGGGCCGAAGCCTGGCAACAAGAATCTTAGAAATAACTTTATAGAGGGTGTTGCAAAGACTAATGGGGCGAAGCTGAGTCATGGAAACATGTCCCTCAATTTTAGGCACCAAAGCAATCAACGTCTCATTAATATTCTCAGGAAGAGAAGCAGTTAAAAAACAATCCTTCACCAAAGCAATAATATCAGCATAGCACATCCCCCAATATTTCTGATAAAAGAGGGCAGGAAATCCCTCAGATCCGGGAGTTTTTAATCCCCCAATAGCAAACAGACTATTTTTAACTTCATCATCAGTAACCTCACAACTTAAACCTTCTAAATCAGTATCAGCCAACCTTGAAAAAAGATGAGGAGCAAACTATAGTCATCAACCAAAACAGAATCACCAAACAACCCTTGGAAATAATTGACAATAATCATCTTCATTCCAATCTTATCAGTGACCCAATTTCCAGCCTCATTATTCAAACCTTCAAGTTTATTCCTCCTCCTTCTTATGACAGTAGACAAGTGAAAAAAGCGAGTGTTTCTACCCCTTTCCTTCAACCAAGTATTTCTAGACTTCTGCAACCAAAACAACTCTTCCTGCTCAAGGAGCAAATTATACTCAGTAGATAACTCATTCTCAAGCTCATTGAGATAAGAGTTATAATTCAAACATAACTTCCTTTGAATGCCTACCAGTCTAGCCAAAAGTCTTCATTTCTTTTGAAAGAAACAACCAAAAACCTGCCTATTCCAAGAAACAAGAGGGGACACAAGCCCAGCAGATTTAAGAACCGTATTACCATTATTAGACTGCCAAAGATCAGTAATAAACTCAGAAAACTCAGGGTGGGTGAACCACATGGCTTGAAACCGAGAAGGCACACAATCTTTATCAGGGAGATGAGTAGAAGACAATCTAACCATGATAGGATAGTGATCTGAATTCACCCTAGGCAAGTGAGAAAGATGGGCCTCAGGAAACAAAAATCTCCACGCAATATTACTCAAACCCCTATCAAGCCTTTTCCAAATGATACCCTCTGCATTCCTTTTATTACACCACGTAAACTTGGCTCCAGAGAAACCTAAATCAATGAGCTGATTACGGTCAATCCAATCAATAAAATTCTATCCACTGGAATCAAAGTTGCCACCAGACTTTTCATCAGCACAAACAATGTCATTAAAGTCCCCTAAAATCAACCAAGGCAACTTCGAGGCCTGAGCAAGACCATCGAAATAAGCCCAAAGAGACTCACAAATACCTGGACAAGGGTTAGCATACACCACAGTGAGCAACCACCAATTAGTCCCCAATTGCACTAGAGCAGTAATCGATTGACTAGAATGAGCAATGATTTGAATAGAGATAGAGTTGTCATTCCACAACAACCAAACACCCCTAGAAAAGCCAGTGGCATCTACAATATGATAATTAGAAAAACCCAAACTCTTATAAATTTGCAAAGCTTTAGAACCACGCCAATTCTAGGCTCAAGAATAGCTAAAATATCAATAGCATAATCTTTTCTTAAATCTTTAATAGTACGAGCACAACTTTCCTTGCCAGCACCCCTAACATTCCATGAGACAATAATCATTATAAAAAAGGAGGATAGGGAAGAACTTCGGATAAACCTAATTCTGCAGTTGCTCAACCTCACCACTAGTGGGGGCAGCTTGTTCAACGACCATAGCTGTATCACTACCAAACTCTGTATCACCTTGATCAACAAAGTCACCATGGTGGTTCATATTTTCAGAAATTAAACTTACACCAAAACAGAAAGCTTCATTGAGCACCTTTTGACCAATGTCAGGGGGTTCATGACCATGAAGCAGCCCACCTTTCCCTAGAGAAGACTCGGAAAAGAAAGGCCCCTCCATATTGAAAGAAAACTAGAATGAGCAATGATTTGAATAGAGATAGAGTTGTCATTCCACAACAACCAAACACCCCTAGAAAAGCCAGTGGCATCTACAATATGATAATTAGAAAAACCCAAACTCTTATAAATTTGCAAAGCTTTAGAACCACGCCAATTCTAGGCTCAAGAATAGCTAAAATATCAATAGCATAAGCTTTTCTTAAATCTTTAATAGTACGAGCACAACTTTCCTTGCCAGCACCCCTAACATTCCATGAGACAATAATCATTATAAAAAAGTAGGATAGGGAAGAACTTCGGATAAACCTAATTCTGCAGTTGCTCAACCTCACCACTAGTGGGGGCAGCTTGTTCAACGACCATAGCTGTATCACTACCAAACTCTGTATCACCTTGATCAACAAAGTCACCATGGTGGTTCATATTTTCAGAAATTAAACTTACACCAAAACAGAAAGCTTCATTGAGCACCTTTTGACCAATGTCAGGGGGTTCATGACCATGAAGCAGCCCACCTTTCCCTAGAGAAGACTCGGAAAAGAAAGGCCCCTCCATATTGAAAGAAAACTTCCCAAGAACATCATCCTGCACAGAAGCCCTACGAACTTGCATTCCCACAGCATTAAGCCCTTTAGAGCTATTAAAAGCACTCCCGACCCTATTCTTCCCAACCCTTTGAGCACCAAAATCAGGCTTAACAACAATTCCAAAATCTGCTGAGTTAGTGATATCTCTCATAGGCTTCTTAAACACCCAAGTAGAAACATTACGCACTGTGCCAGCTTGTTTCCCAGAAGACTTAGACATGGGGGAGGCACGCTCAGGAGCTTGAGCAACCGATTTAGAAGGCTTCTTGGAACCAAAAGGACCAGGAGTGAAACCCGCATCCTCATCGTCCCTACCATCATCATCCCTCAAAATATTAAATCTGGAGCCAGACTGGCTAGTGGCAATCTTCACACCACTAGCCTTATAAGACTTCTTGGTAGAAGAGAACAACTGCCCTTGTTCATGTGGAACCTTCTTTCTGAAATTTTTCGGTTTCATTATAGCATCCATTGACCATGCATCTTAGCTGGAATCTCAGCAACCAAATTAGCAAGGTCAACAACAACAACATCCTCATTTGGAGCAGGAGGAGTACCCTCCATATTCTCCTAAGCATCTTCCTCAGCAGACTGCTTTTGCTTAGCCTCCACAATAACAGGGCATGTATCTCTACCATGCCCAAAACAACCACATTCAAAGCAGACTAGCTTAATCCCCTCATAAACAACCCCATAAGTATGTCCCTCAACTTCAATAAAGGGAATAAGAGGCTTCGATAAATCAAGTTCAACACACAGCCTAGCAAACTTACCTCGAGCTTGACCCATAGTATGCGCATCCACCTTAGCGGTTGTACCAATGACATTTCCAATTTTCATCATAACATCAATACGAAAATACTCCACATTCAACCCATTGATTCGAATCCAAGCTGTCATGTGAGTAACCCTCTCTTCTTTAGCATTAAACCTAGGTTTCCAATTTTGAGTCACAATATATTGTCCAGCAATTTGCCAGGGACCGCTAGTGAGCACATACCTCTTATCTTCCTCAAGAAGAAATTTGACAATGAAATAATTGTTTTCCAGATCTATTAAACTCATTGGACCCTTCAACTCCCAGCATCGAAGCAAACGATCACGCAAGAAAGTATACGAAAGAGGGCGACCCATTAGCTTGATAATCACAGCAGTCCTCCAAGGCCTGTACAAGCAATCATCAACCCTTTCAGAAAATTCAGTGGATGGAATAGCCCCATGCTTGATTACAACATCATCATCACTGATTTCAAACTTATCCTCAACCATCCCAAAATCTCCAAAGACTTTATCTTTGAAGCTCATTGAAATTGGGGGCAAAGAAGGAGGAAACACATCAGAATCCAATCCACCAACAACCAACATCTCCTGGGTACGACCACGCTTCTCTCCAGCAACTAGGCCCTCCTTCGAGCCACCACCAGCAGCGAACACAAACTCAGATATCCCATCCGCCACCACGGACGGTGGAATGGTCACAGTACAACGAAGAGCCAAAAGATCGAGAAATCCGTTGAAAAACCCAAGCGCGTGCAGCGCATTCTATTGATTTTTTTTTTTTTTAAATTCTAGAAAGTTCTCTTACCATGGTAAAATTGTTTTTTACTTGAATAAATTAATAATTAAATATTAATTTAGGATCGGGTTATTACAATTAAACCCACAATTACGTTTCAACAAATTTCTATACAATCTCACTCAAATTTGACTTGGTGGGATTGAACTCACATTAAGCACCAAAAATTCAAATCCATATACGAAATTGAAACAAGGAGAAGAAAACCAAAATGTGAAGGATAAAAGCCGAGTTGGCTACCTGAGACGCCATCTCTACGCATGGAAGAGGTGACAGAGAGTGAGAGATGGAGGTGGAAAGGGTGAGGTTGTTGTCGCCGATGTGGGTTAGGATTTCTGAGGAGGTGACAGTGACCGCCGCCAATGTGGGTGCGAGAGAGAGAGAGAAGAGAGGAGAGGAGGGCTGAGAGAGTGAGACCGAGAAATTTTCAAAGAGGACTTAGGAGAGCTTAGAACGACTAAACAAAAGTGAAAGAGGGCAGAAGGAAGAAGAGGAAGAGGAAGAGACTAGAATGGGCAATTGGCTGTCAATAGGGATTTTTATAAGGGACATTTGTGATTTAATTTCAAAATAAGGACATTAGTGAATAAATTAGGTGAGCCAGGGTAAAGCCGCGTATTTCCCATTATTCTTCAAATAGTTTGAAGCCAAAGCATGAAAAACACAAATTTCCACTCCTAATTTCTGACTTTAGATCAGACCAAAAAAAAAATTTTGACTAGAAAATTCTCCAATCTCATTGTCACGTCAATACCAATGACTAGCAAACTGGGAAGACCACTTTCTGGTTTACGTCTTCGCATATCATCTCTACTGTACACATTCTCCCTCCCTCTTTTCTACACACATACACACATCGAAAAGAAGGCATCACCTCTTTTGGGAATTCAGACTACAATAGGCTCACTAAAGCTTGTGACCATCTGTCGAATTTCCAAGCAAACGACAAACTTTTTTATACCCCTCCTGCGAGTACGATCATGATGTCACTCAAGCTGTTGACGGTCAGGCGGTCACTACCATTCAGATGCGGGGCTGAAACAATTGCAAACATTGGTGGATCCTTGAACTGGAACTACATATGTAGCAACTAAATAAAACCTTCTTCCGACTGCATTTCATGAATATCTACTTGACCATGTCGCTTCAGACCCTCTAGCAGATGAGTTGCCGTACGATCTCCAAACCTCTCTCCATTGTCGCCTACTGCTACTTATTTCAAATGGGTAATTTTGAACATTTGCAGGTGATGTAGAACAGCTCGTAGGTATTAGAGTAAACTTAAGCAATAGAACATAGAAGAAATAAGAGATTGAGGAGAAGAATTATAGATCGAAGAGACAAAGGGAAAGGGAAGGAATTAGAGAGTTTAAAGTAAGGAAATTTATCTTTAATCGAATCTACCTTAAAAGATTACAAACAGCTCTATTTATAGAGGCAAAACCCTTCTTAGTCTAGGAAAAGGAAAAGTAAACTTTAAGATATAGGAAAGCAAAATCCTTTCTCAACTCTTCCACAACTTTAACTCACATTAACATCCCCAAATCCCATCAATCCAAACTCAACGGAATCAGGCTACTCAAGCTGATTATAAACTCATAAGCAATACCTTCCAAATCCTTTCCCAGACACACACGATGGAATCCTCAACGCCCGTGCGGCTAGTACATGTTGCATTCCTAAGAGGACACAAATTAATGTGCAAACAACCAATTAAAAATACCCGCAAGTGCACGAATCTATTGAAGTATAGATTATGTAAGTACGGGGTCGATCCCACGAAGAACTTGTCGGCTTCCTATAAGTTCTAATTTGAGTACGTAAAGAATACTAATTTAACACACCACAAATGCACAAATGCAAATTGGAAACTAAAAATGAGTAAAGAAATGTAAAAGAAATGAAACAACACAAGAAAACTAAAGAAAAACACAAATAGCACTTTTTATCACCCTTTTATCACCTATGAACAGTGCTAAAGCGACCGGTCGTGAGGCAGAAGCGACCGGTCGTTTTTGGGCAGAGTCGAAACTCAAATTTTGACGTGAAAAGCGACCGGTCGTCAGGTAAAAGCGACCGGTCGTTTTTGGGCAGATAAGTTTTCTCTGTTTTTCAGTTTCGACCTCTGTCCAGTATTTTGCCTATAACTTTCCAACCGTACGTCCAAAATTCACGTTATTTATACGGTTGGATTCAGCACAGAAAATGCAAGAACACAACGCGGACCAAAAGTCCAAAACAGTTACGAAAATAAACAGAATTCAGTAAACAAGACACACAACGTATCAAACACACAACTCACACACACATTGGGGGGGAGGGGTTTTGGTTTGGTTCAAGTGACCTATTTCTATTGCATGAAAGTAAATGGACTTTGAATTTAAATGAGAAAGGCAGAGATGAATTATC
>NW_018921556.1:156864-167089 GCF_002207925.1 Prunus avium | reverse complement strand
AAAAAACCGTCGTCTTTACATATAATAGACGACCCTTTTTATATAAAAAGGGTCGTCTTTATTTCATAATAGACGACCATTTTCATATAAAAAGAGTTGTCTTTACATATAATAGACGACCCTTTTTATATAAAAAGGGTCGTCTTTATTTCATAATAGACGACCATTTTCATATAAAAAGAGTTGTCTTTACATATAATAGACGACCCTTTTTATATAAAAAGGGTCGTCTTTATTTCATAATAGACGACCATTTTCATATAAAAAGAGTTGTCTTTACATATAATAGACGACCCTTTTTATATAAAAAGGGTCGTCTTTATTTCATAATAGACGACCATTTTCATATAAAAAGAGTTGTCTTTACATATAATAGACGACCCTTTTTATATAAAAAGGGTCGTCTTTATTTCATAATAGACGACCATTTTCATATAAAAAGAGTTGTCTTACTTCATAATAGACGACCATTTTCATATAAAAAGGGTCGTCTTTACTTCATAATAGACGACCATTTTCATATAAAAAGAGGCGTCTTTACATATAATAGACGACCATTTTCATATAAAAAGGGTCGTCTTTACTTCATAATAGACGACCCTTTTTTTAAAAAACCGTCATCTTTACTTCACAACAGACGACCTTTTTTTTTTTAAAAAGCGTCATCTTTACTTCATAATAGACCAACATTTTTTTAAAAAAACCGTCATCTTTACTTCACAATAGACGACCCTTTTTAATTTATACTTTCATTAAATACAACATAAGATTTTGTGGTATCCACTAGTGTAAATATTTTAAATTGAAGATCAAATTGAGTCATTGTATTCATATAGGGTCAAGGAGTGTAGCTGTAAAAAATCAACAAAATCGGAGTTAAAATAACCGTTAAATCTTGATTTTTCATTTATAACCGTCGAAATGTTTTGTCCCGTTACTTGATCTCTGATTTATTTTTATTTTCCGATTTTTGGCGTATATGATCTCGATGTGTAAACAAACAAGTTTGACAGTTGGATCGTTGGAATTAGTTTCGTAGAATGCGTATGCCATCAAAACAATATATTCACTAACAATTAAGAGTTTATTTATACTTTTATTAAATATAACATAAGATTTTGTGGTATCCACTAGTGTAAATATTTTAAATTGACGATCGAATTGGTTCATTGTATTCATATAGGGTCAAGGAGTGTATCTGTAAAAAATCATCAAAATCAGAGTTGAAATAACCGTTAAATCGTGATTTTTCGTTTATAACCGTTGAAAAGTTTTGTCCTATTACTTAATCTCTGAATGTTTATTTTTTCCGATTTTTGGCGTATATAATCTCGAGGTGTAAACAAACAAATTTGACGGTTGGATCGTTGAAACTAGTTTCGTAGAATGCGTATGCCATCAAAACAATATATTCACTAACAATTAAGAGTTTATTTATACTTTTATTAAATATAACATAAGATTTTGTGGTATCCACTAGTGTAAATATTTTAAATTGACGATAGAATTCAGTCATTGTATTCATATAGGGTCAAGGAGTGTAGCTGTAAAAAATCATCAAAATCAGAGTTGAAATAACCGTTAGATCTTGATTTTTCGTTTATAACCGTCGAAATGTTTTGTCACGTTACTTGATCTCTGATTTATTTATTTTTCCTATTTTTTGCGTATATGATCTTAGAAAAAAGGTCTTTCGCGACGAAATCTTTTGCGACCAATCCAAATTTGGTCGCCAAATAGGGTTATGGGCGACGGAGTTTTTTAATTCGTCGCCAATAATTTCATCAGATTTATGAACTAATTGACCATAAAATATGTCCGAATGGCGACCAAAAGATTTGGTCGCTAGGGGAGGAATTGGCGACCAATATTAAGATTGGTCGCCTTTAAGCTTGAAAATTATTGGCAACCAAAGTATTTCGTCTCTAAGATTGCTTGCGTCGTCTCTAAATTTGAGATGCTGCGAAAATATTTTGTGAGATACCGCCCAAATATTTTGTGAAACTTGGCGACCAATTGTTTTGGTCGCGGTTCCTGTAAAAAAGAATATAAAGTATTAAAATTATGTCGTTTTCCTTATTTGACGGCTGCCGACCAAATAACTTGGTGGCTAATTCTAGGAGACTATAAATTAAAAACATTTCCCTAACCAGTTACTTCCCCCAATTTACTTCTCTCGTAAGAATGCGTATGCCATCAAAACAATATATTCACTAACAATTAAGAGTTTATTTATACTTTTATTAAATATAACATAAGATTGGTGGTCGCCTTTAAGCTTGAAAATTATTGGCAACCAAAGTATTTCGTCTCTAAGATTGCTTGCGTCGTCTCTAAATTTGAGATGCTGCGAAAATATTTTGTGAGATACCGCCCAAATATTTTGTGAAACTTGGCGACCAATTGTTTTGGTCGCGGTTCCTGTAAAAAAGAATATAAAGTATTAAAATTATGTCGTTTTCCTTATTTGACGGCTGCCGACCAAATAACTTGGTGGCTAATTCTAGGAGACTATAAATTAAAAACATTTCCCTAACCAGTTACTTCCCCCAATTTACTTCTCTCGTATCCAGTCTCTCCATCTTCCCCCAATATATTCACTAACAATTAAGAGTTTATTTATACTTTCATTAAATATAACATAAGATTTTGTGGTATCCACTAGTGTAAATATTTTAAATTGAAGATCGAATGCAGTCATTGCATTCATATAGGGTCAAGGAGTGTAGCTGTAAAAAATCATCAAAATCAGAGTTGAAATAACCGTTAAATCGTGATTTTTCGTTTATAACCGTCGAAAAGTTTTGTCCTATTACTTAATCTCTGAATGTTTATTTTTTCCAATTTTTGGCGTATATGATCTCGAAGTGTAAACAAACAAATTTGACGGTTGGATCGTTGAAACTAGTTTCGTAGAATGCGTATGCCATCAAAACAATATATTCACTAACAATTAAGAGTTTATTTATACTTTCATTAAATATAACATAAGATTTTGTGGTATCCACTAGTGTAAATATTTTAAATGGGCGATCGAATGCAGTCATTGTATTCATATAGGGTCAAGGAGTGTAGCTGTAAAAAATCATCAAAATCAGAGTTGAAATAACCGTTAAATCTTGATTTTTCGTTTATAACCGTCGAAATGTTTTGTCACGTTACTTGATCTCTGATTTATTTATTTTTTCCGATTTTTGGCGTATACGTTAAATCTTGTTTTTAAAAAACCGTCATCTTTACTTCACAATAGACGACCCTTTTTAAAAACAAACCGTCATCTTTTCATATAATAGACGACGACGACCCTTTTTATAAAAAAACCGTCGTCTTTACTTATAATAGACGACAGTTCTTTCAAAACAACCATGTCTTTACCCAAAAAAGGACACTTGATTTTTAAAAGACGATGCTTGTCATACCTGCTGTCGTTGTTTTTGGTCATATTTTAACTCTGAAGAAAAGCTTTTTAATAAGACGACGCTTTTTTATTTGTGTGCGTCGTTATAAAAAAATTCTCAACAGTATCTCCATTTTTTGGTTGTTTAAGTCACTTATCCACGATGGTTTTTTGTTACCGTCGTCTTTTTAAAAACAATGACGGTTTTTTGTTCTACCGTCGTCTTTTTCTGGTCGTCTTTTGCCCTTTTTGTAGTAGTGATGACATGCCCAAATCCTCATAATTACCAATTACTACACGACCTCAATCGAGTCGACATGGCTCACTACCTAAGTCACAGGGCTCACAGGGCCCACGACCTCCAATTTTCTATCCAACAGTTCCTATTGGCCCATGGTCATACATTAAGCTCATCCTAGAAGTTTTGTCACGATCTGACGGTCAATTAGGCATGTGGGGCCCATGACCCTTGATTACCGATCTGAAAGTTCCTATACGTCCAACATAGTCTACTAAACAAGTTCCGAGGGTTTAGTCTCGATCAAGCGGTCGGATTGCTCTCGATCGGACGGTAATTGATTTTCCTAACCCTAAACTCACTGAATCGAAGTATCCGGGACTCCAATTCTCGATCCATGAGTTCCTACACAGTCCTAGAGATATAGAGAACAACATAATTGAAATTGGGACTGATCGAATGGTCCGAACCCATCAAACCCGGATATCGCATTGCATATTAGGTGCAATATCCGTTCGACTGTCAAACGATAACCAAATTCAAATCCGAGCATACCGTAGTGCTCAGGACGATAAGGCGAACATTTTAGAACGTAATGAGCTACCACATAGTGGCCTATACGCCGCCATCCGCCACTAGCAATGCGTAGGTGTCTTGAGAAAATTCCGGCACCTAGAAAACTCCGAATCGTCGGTCAATACCCATACTATTACAATCAGACTACCTAGGGGATCAACCTTTGTTCTTGGACCACGGCTAAAAACTGATCGGTGTACTAGTCGGATCGAAGCTGAAACCGTCGGAACAATTGGGAGTTAGAAATCGATCTCTAAAACCTCAAAATTAACCCAAACAAAACACATAGATAAGTAGAGCATAATGAGAGGATGAAGTTTCATACCTGGTTTGACTATTTTGGTTGTCGGAAACGTCGGAAATCACATAAACACCACCAATCTTGGAGTTTTGAAGGTGGAAATGGGTATGGACGTGTAGAGGAGGAAGACACAATTTTGTTGCAACAAGAATCGTCGAATTTGGTGGTCGAACAGAGGAGAAAACACCGGCCAAAGTGGCCGGTCTGTTTCGCAAAGGAGAGAGAGAGAGCACGCGGGGGAGGAGAGAGATCAGAGAGAGAGAGAGAGAGAGAGAGAGAGAGAGAGCTTATCTATTTTAAAAACCAACTTCGAAATATTTACGGTTGTGCCACTACACTTCCGTTGACCACAACTTCTTCGTTATAACTTGGAATTGAGCGTGCCGCCTGTCTATAGACTCATAATGACGGGCTCTACGAAACAGTGCAACTCAATTCCCCAAATACTTTTCCCAACAAAAAAGTGGCCGAAACACCCTTACCCCAAAAGTAAAATTGTAATTTCCTAATTAATAATTAATTTATAATTATTTTGGATGTTACACCAATTCCCCCCTATCGTCTAAATCTCAACATTTCATCCAATTTGGCGTCAAATATAAGGGTAAATTGGTCATTTTATATGTTAAATAATATGAAATCTAAAATGAATAAATAAATCACTTTAAAAATTAGTTCGTGTAATTAATTTTCCAAAAAAAAAAAGTTGAGGGTGCAATTGAAAGTAGCATACAAGTTCAGTGGGTAAATCGACAGTTAACCCAAATGAATATAATCCTATGTGGCACAAAAGTCAAGGGACTGGTGTCAAGGACAACAAATGTGTGGACTCAACTCTTGTTTGGATTTTTGGATCTTTATCAACTTTTTTATAAATTAAATTTCATGATAAACATTTATATAAAAAAATAAAATAAAAGACTTTAGATAGTATATTAAACATTTATACCAAAAAGAAGATTTTTAATTGGTAATATGCTCTCGTTGAGAGTTGAACTCAAGACCTCCCGCTTACTAAACGGGTGCTCTAACCAACTGAGCTACAAGAGCTATTAGTGCTCTTCTTTCTTAAAAACAAAATAAATACATAAAAGTTTTGGAATAGAAAAGACGATCTAACTATGCTAGCTTTTAGCTTTTTGTATCATCTTTCTTATTCTGGGGCTTTAAAGAAAGATGAACATAAAGGGTTCTCATGTCTTAGTTGGTTAAAACACCCGTTTAGAAAGCGGGAGGTCTTGAAATTACCTGTAGGATGACTAAGAATGCCTAGAGGGGGTGAATAGGCAAATTTAAAATTGTAATCAATAAATAAAAATAAAATTTAGTAGCAGGATTGATATGGCTTATTGTCGGGGCTTTTTTGTTCTGGCAACTACAGATGGGCCTGGGTTGCTGTAAAGAGCAAATAGGTGAAATTACCCATGTTTCTAAGTTCAAGAACCAGACCCTAAGAGTGCCTCGAAAATTTCGTGGAGCCTTAGGAAACACCTTGGTCACCTTTACCAACAAAACCAACAGTTTGTTACAGATAAATATATGGCTTGGCTTGAGAAGCTTGTGGCATGGAAGCTAAGCATTCATGAGTTTAGCATTAAAGAGAGAGGGGGCTGTGATTTCCTATGAGAAATAGGGGTTTAAAGTGAGGGGAGAAGGAATTTTGAGAGGATTTGTTGAAGGGAGAGAGAAAGCGATGAGGGAAGAAAAGTGGGTGGTTTGAGCAATTTTCCGGCAGTTTGACGAAAGCTTCGTCAGGCTCTGGAATGGCTTGCCAGAAGAGAAAATGGGAAGAGATGGAGGAATAGGGCTCGAAATTGAAGGGTTATAGGGATAAGAGATGATGCTTGCTCTTTCTGGATGTGGTTGACTTGATGAGTAAGAGATTGTCACGCCTTGGACCCAGGGGTAGGTGGAAATCCCGCACCCGGTACGTGAGAAAATAAAAAGTAAAATAAAATAAAATAAAAAGAAAGCCGAAACATAAAATAAACTTTTCTTATAAAAATAGATCCCAAAAAAATCTTTACAACTTTACAATAAATAAATAAAGCTCAACCACTCTCATCTAATTCAGCCTGAACCGGTTTAGTCCTTGTCTTGCCCACTAACTCATCTGAAAAATTAAACAAGGTGAGGGATGAGCAACCACCGCTCAGTAGGGACATGAGACCTTACCACAGCAGATTGATATAACTAAATTAAGTGACATGCAATCACACAACAAAATATCAAATTATAAATATTAATGCATGAATGAGCTTCAATTCTACTCCCGTTAATTCATATAACTGGACAAGCAGACCTACACGTCCCATACCATGCTTATATCACTTGGTCCCGAATGCCCATTTATATGAACTAACACCCATTTCAACCATCCCATAATTCCCCTTGTGTTAGTCATCTTGTCTAACTCCCTTTCGCCAGTCCCGAATCACCCAATAAAAATCATGTGCACTATGGGATCCCTGAGACCTGGTACCTGCCAAGAGTTAGACTCAATTACACAAAAGATCATTCCCATTACCATCTTTTCCATACTTTCTTTATCAACCCAAGAATTCCAACCATCACCGATAACATATGATCATGTAAATATTAATAAGATAATATAATGATAATTAACAACACTTAACCACCAAATATTAATAATAATCAAATACTAATATCATCTTGATATATTGCTCACGAAATTTAATTAGATCAATCTCCGTAAAGGCTCCCCAAGAAATCCCTACCTCGTTTCCAAAGCTAGCTCCAAGGTAAGAAAACACAAGCTCTAACCTCTTAACTCCTCCAAGAATATTATTACTACTCTCTCTTTCTTTTCCTCTCTACCACTATTTTTCCCTCGTTTCTCATGCAAACTATGCATGCCTTTCTCTAGATGTAGTAAACCATTTGTAAACATAAACTCCTATTTATAGTAGTAGAAGTAGGCAACAAGAATCCTTCTTAATACTCTTGGCGGCAACAATGGAGAGGATAATAACAAAGACCATTATCTTATCTAAACAAACAGATAACTTGGTTGCCACTCTTTTATATAAGCTGCTATGTGTCAACGCCAGGAGATTTCTTTCTAAGGGCTGTGACACCTATTGAAATTATAAACTCCACCTCAAGCTAAAAGGAAGCTTACTCACCAAATTGTAAGCATGAGCTGTCCAAATGTATGGTAATGCATCAACTAATTTAATGGAAAACAAGCCACCTCCAGCATACTAATCTAAATATCTCTAAGAGAGAACAATCTTTTCTCTCTGGGAAAACAATGTAAGGATGCCACGTCTAAGCTCTTAACCAATGAAATTAATATATATATATATATATATGGATATAATGCACCCAATAGCCATTAGATGGCATCTCAACAAATAATGAACAAATATATAATTTA
This sequence comes from Prunus avium, assembly GCF_002207925.1. The sequence goes on along the minus strand of NW_018921556.1, from coordinate 159,177 downwards.
ACCTTTTTTTTTTAAATTCAAAAGAACATATGTATATATAAATATTTAGTGAAATAATATACATATAACTATTGAAATGGTATTATAAACGTAAAACAATTATAAATATACATTTCCTTCTTATCAAGATAATTACTTAAGAATATATAATAACATTTATTTTTCTTTAATTAACATTTAAGAAAATGGACTCTCATAGAGATGCCCCCTTTTATAGGCACTGGAAGCTCCTTCTTCCTAATAAACCCTAGTTGGTTCTCTCCTATTTGGCCAAGTCTTCTCCTTTATTTCTCTTCTCTTCCTTCGATTCAACCTCTTTTTATGAAATCTCCCCCAATCCAAATACCAACTTTCTCTAACACCTATCCTTATGTCACCTTGCATGTTGCATTTCTTTGTTGTGAGGGGCTGGCTGGCTTGGTGCGTAATAGATTTTCCTTTTGAAACCGCAGGGTGTATTGATCTTTAGCACAGTTGGTTGCATTTAGGTTTGAGTTGTACTGCTTTTTTTTTTAGAGTCTAAAGCTCATGTTGTTGGAACCTTGAAGCACAACATTGTTACATACTTTCTGCCAAAACTTTTGATTTAGAATGCTTGAGATATTAAGTTTCGGCTTGTTTTGTACGCTTTGCTTGGTTGGAAATGATGGAATGCATGAATTTTTGGGGTTTGGAATGCATTGAGATAATGATTTCCAGCTTGTTCTGTACACTTCGCTTGGTTGGAAACAATGAAATGCATGAATTGTTGGGTTTTGGAATGCATTGAGATAATGATTTCCAACTTGTTCTGTACACTTTGCCTAATTTTAAATGATGAAATGCATGAATTGCTTGAGATTTTAACAAGTTGGGTTGTGCTAGGTGTAAGGTACATGCTGCCAATTTTTACAAGATCACACAAGTGTTTGCCCCATTGCCTCTATGTTTGTTTTTATAGGGCCTTCCTTATGTGATCTGATTTCTCTTTCACAGCACCCCAACACGCACACTCTCTTCAAATATTGCAAGGATTGGAATGATTTTCCTTGATAGCATGACCTTCCCTTTTTTTATTTTTTATTTTTATTTTAAAGATTAACACATGATATTGTTTATGCATGGTGCTTGTTAACAGCTTAGGATCCCATCTAAGTGGCTTTGCTTGGTATAGTTACTGTTGAGAGGCTTAGTTTTTTAAAGAAAAGTTTGCTTGTTTATATATGTATTTTTTTTCAAAGAACATGTTTTGCAAAACAGAAGAAGGTAAAAGAAAGGAAAGAATTTTAGAGGCTTTTTGCTTTTTCCAAAATACTCCATTCTCATTGCAAATATCATCTTACACCTTGGCATGCTATAATGGTGGTGCATTCTACAAAACTTGTGAAAGCATATGGTGAAAACACAGAAGGAGTTCATTTTTGAAATAAATTTGAAAAGCCAAAAACAAAAGGATAGGTGCAAAGCAACTCATCAGTAGCTTTGAGCCACTTTGCATTGATGAATACTCCAATCAAATCAAGCCCCCAAGTATGAAAGGGCCAAGGAGTGTGCATGACTTGCAATAGCATGAAATCTTGTGGCTTAGGTTGGCATGTATTTGGCATGTGTAGTACTAGGATGCCATGCTCTGCAGAGATATTTAACAGAGCCACAGCTGCTGCTTTACTTGCATGCGGCTCATAACCCAACTAATCAAAGAGTGATTTGCGGCTCATAACCCATCACACTTTCTTCGACTTCTGTGAGGTTATGAGAGGCTACGACAGTTGTCTCTTGATAATCTTTCTAACCAAATGAAGCCCACGAGTGGCATTCTTCCGGCATTTCCAATGTGAATACTTCATTGTTGGAACCATCCTCTCATCCATTAGCAAGTGGCCATGGGGTGTTATAGCTTAAGGGTTTTGAATATTTACGCCAGTAGGCTTTCTCCATGTTTCCACAAGGCTCCCAAATAGCCTTCGATGGCTTTGGGTCATTCCTCCACGGGTGGCACAATACATCGTCGTTGAGCAAGTCATCAAAGCATGTAATGACAACAACCATCTCCTTCCCCTTTCGTTTTGGCAAGGGGTCTTCGTTAATAGTTTGCCTCTTAAAGGGTAGCTCAAGAGTTCCGTCTCGACGTGCAAGATCTTCCTCAAAGTTTGACAAGCGGTGGTTGGATGACCCACAAACTGATGATAACAGCAGTACCTAGGATCACCCTTTTCCTCTCTGGTAGGTACTTTGTAAGGCTTGAGGGGTTTGATTGTACCATGAACTAACATTGTATCAAGAATGGCATGCAATTCTTCATCTCTGCACGGAAGTGGCGGGTACGTCTCCCTA
>NW_018921556.1:140461-156755 GCF_002207925.1 Prunus avium | reverse complement strand
GGTACGTCTCCCTATCTTTTCTTTTGCATGAATTGTAGTCATTGGATGATTTGGAATCCTCAACTAATGTCTGGTGTGCTTTTGTCGCTTCACTCTTCCAAGCTTCATGCCCAGTTAGTTTGACTAACATGCTTGTTTTCCTCACTGCTTCCAGTAGCCAGGAAAATTGGCTAATGCCAATATGACAATATTCTCCAGATAAACTCTGTAGTCTGCTAGAATGTTGCTTATGCAGATCTCTACAAGCGCTTCTTCATCCTTCTCATCATAGCAGTCTAGAGCCAGGTCCCGGAATCGGCGCATGAAGTCCACAGGGTCTTCCGCATGCTTTTGGCCGGTGTTGTTGAGTTGAGTCGTAGTGCCTCTTTCCTCATGCTAGAAGTATTTCTTACAAAACCTGCATGCCAAATCTTCCCAAGAGCGAATAGAGCCTTGTGCCAATGTCGTGTACCACGTATAAGCACGATCGGTAAGACTTTTTGAAAACTCCCGGAGACGGAGATTATGATCATTAGCGTGTGGTCCCAAAGCATCAATGAAGTGGTTGACATGCTCCTTCTAGATTCTTTTCCTTACGTTGAAAAGGACGAAGCTTGGGGCCTTATAGCCTTTAGGATACGGCTGCTGGAGTAAGCTTGATGGATACGGTGGCTGAGGAACATACTTCCAATCCTCCTGGCTTCGGCTTAGCTTCTCTAGCATGGCAATGAAATCATCTTGGGTGACAAAAGATGGCCCATTTTGTTCAGAACCCTTTCCGACAACAGCAGACTCCTATTGGGGTGGTCTTTCGTTTTTTTTTTCGCTCGGCTTGGAGACTGAGCTTTTTAGTTCTTTGATTATTTCCACAATTTCCCTATGGGTTTCCCTCATAGCATGGATAGCTGCAACGAGGTCTGTGAGGGTGAAAGCTCATTCACTTGCATGTTCTTCCTCTCTATGAGAGGAATTTTGCCTTGATTCCTAGTCACCATGGATCGGCCAGTCTTGGGAAGCCATGGTATTGCTTCAGGTCTTCTTTCTTGGAGGTATTGGCGAAGATAGCAACCTGATCCCCAACAGAGTTGCCAATTTATGTAGGGGATTTCTCGTTCCGGCAGCTACAGATGAGCCTGGGCTGCTGTAAAGAGCAAATGGGTGAAATTGCCCCTGTGTCTGAGTTCAAAAACTAGGCCCCAAGAGTGCCTTGAAAAGTTCGTGGAGCCTTAGGAAACACCTTGGTCACCTTCACCAACAAAACCAACAGTTGCTTACAGATAAATATATGGCTTCGCTTGAGAAGCTTGTGGCATAGAAGCTAAGCATTCATGAGTTTAGCATTAAAGAGAGAGAGTGTTGTGATTTCCTACGAGAAACAGGGGTTTAAAGTGAGGCGAGAAGGAATTTTGAGAGGATTTGTTGAAGGGAGAGAGAAAGAGATGAGGGAAGAAAAGTGGGTGGTTTAAGCAATTTTCTGGCAGCTTGACAAAAGCTTTGTTAGGCTCTGGAATGGCTTGCCAGAAGAGAAAATGGGAAGAGATGGAGGAATAGGGCTCGAAATTGAAGGGCTCCAGGGATGAGAGATGATGCTTGCTCTCTCTAGATGTGGTAGACCTAATGGGTAAGATATGCCCCCTTTTATAGGCACTGGAGGCTTCTTCTTCCCAAGAAACCCTAGTTGGTTCTCTCAAATTTTGCCAAGTCTTCTCTCCTCCATTTCTCTTCTCTTCCTTCGATTCAACCTCTTTTTATGAAATCTCCCCAATCCAAATACACAGAGACAAGATTTTTGGGAGCTCTAGAGTCTTCCCGCAACTGTCCTTGTGGCAATCTCCTATCTTTGGCTACCATCTTTCTTTCTTTCCTCCCTTATTTCATGGCAAGAGCTAGTAGGAGAAAAAAGTGGGTAATGGTGTTGGTCTGAAGGGTGCTTGAGTATCCCTTGGTTTTTCAGATGGCTTGTCTTGGGTTTGCCTTTGGCCATGTTCTGGAGACTCCCAGCAGCTTGCACATACAAGCATCCCTTGGTTTTCTGTCGTAGTTTTGTCTCTAGCCATGTGCTGGAGACTTTCAGATATTTTCTAAGTCACTTGGGCCATTCCCTAAGGTAATGGGCTAGTTCACTAAAGCGATGGACCAACTTTCTAAAGTGATGGACTATTTTCACTAAGGTGATGGGCCAATTTTCTAAGGTAATGGGCTACCTTTTTCTCTCTTTCATGCTTACCCACATATTTGGGCTCAAGAAATTGGCTCGAGTTTTGGGGCTCCCAAGCAGCCCAAAACTTCCACCTCTTGGCTCATCAATGGGCCTCATGGATGGTTGTAACCATCCATACCACAACCCACTCAGCAAGCCCCAGGCATTTGCATGGTTTGGGCCCACTTAAGCTTGTAGTGCGGCTTGGTGCAAAAATAAGAATTTTCCGCTTGGCGTGGTATGTTTATTTGGCATGCTTGTGCTCGAGCTTTGCCTTATTGTAAGGGCTATGGTTGGGGCCAAAATGGCGCTTGACGGGATAATGAGCATGGGTTCATAGAACCAATACATTTTACAGGCTTGTCACAACCTTTCTTTGTGGCAGGTTATGTACTTGGCGTGGCATGTGGATCATGACTCGTGCGAGCGTGTATGACGAACTTTCAAGTGCCCAAATTCGATTTTTTCTTAGTAAGGTATCGCATTGGGTAGGGAATATATTTGGGCGTATCCTTGGATTTTTTGGGCCTCAACACTTATCAACCCTGGAAAAAGTGCAGAGCATAAAATAAAGAAACATGCAGAGAATTATTTTACGTGGTAAAACCCCACCTCTGGGGAAAATTCACGGGATTCCTCAGTCCAAAACAAATCCACTATAGAACGATGATTACAAGAAGTACTCACACACTTATCCTAGACACATTCTAGATAAGTTTACCAAGTTCTTCGTAACTCAACTTCTGTCACAGGATGATCTTTCGACACTCCTTATGTTGAATGCAATACTGGTCATGATTGCTTCAAGCTCGCCAGAATTCTTCCAACTCTCCTTATGTTGAATCCGATACTGGTCACGATTGATTCAAGCTCACCGGAGAAAAACCGCCACAATGGTCTGGGTGCCCTCAACTGTATGAGTCACCAAACATGCCATTGAATGCAATATGAATAATAAAAGTGTTTGATAAATCACCAAGTAAACATGGAACACTTGATGATTTATGTCAAATAAAAACTCAGTTTTCTGAAGTTTATGGACTAAAAATATGATCGTGAAAGCTCTGCAAACAAAGAAGACAAAGGTCTTCTTTTATAGACTGTTTTTTTTTACAAGAAAGAAAACACGTTGAAATCCAAATTACTTAATTTGCACAATTTGAATAAAATCAACAAGATATTTTCCTATTCTAATGATGATCACACGTGAAGCCCAAAACAATAGGAAACTAAAAACCCAATAAAGGAAATTTATGATAATCCCACCATTAAAGGAGTCCTAATATTCTTAGTTCAACTACCAAGAATATCTCAACACCTTTTAATAATGTGATCTGATTAAAACTTGATTTGCAACAGTGCATCTCAATTCTCTAAATTTCTTTTCGGAAAAAAGTGACTAAAATGCTTCCTACCGCAAGGATAAAAATGTAATTTCACAATTAAATAAATAAATAAAATAATTAAAAAGAGTCGAGGTGTTACAAATAGGGAGGGACAGACAAAAACATGGACAGAGGATCTGAACACACTTAGAATAGCCTTTTGGTGTGGCGCGAGCTTCTTTGTTAGAAGAGCAAGATGGCAAGTTATGCGTGGCAATTGCATTAATATGTAGTCTGATACTTGGCTACCTTAAAATGACCCTGGGTACCTTAGGCCCACTTGTCGTGTGCCTCAACATGCTCAAACTGTTGTTGCTGAGCTGATGGATAGACATAATCATACTTGGGACCTTTCTAAAATCAAGGCGTTTATTTTGCCGCTGGATGCCCAAGCAATCATGTTAATTCCTATCAGCAATTTTGATATCCCTGACAGACTTATTTGGCCATACACCATGAATGGGAGATACTCAAGTCAAATCAGAATATTACTACCTCATGGAGCATAAAAAGTATCATATTGTGATGAAGGCAAGCTCTTCCGATGTGATTGATTCTAAAGTCTGGCTTTGCATTCAGAATTGCCAAACGCTCCCTAAAATCAAATTTTTTCTATGGTGCGCAATCAATGGTTTCCTTCCCACTTTTGAGGTCCTTTTCAGGCGCAAGCTCTTCCAGTCTCCTACTTGCCCTTTTTCCATGGAACAACCTGAATCCATTTAGCATACAATCTTCCTTTGCCCTTGGGCTGCCAGAGTGTGGTTTGCCAGTTGTATTGCTTACAGACCTCTGCCTCAAGCTTTCACTTCGTTGGATAGGTGGATTAATGATCTTTGGTTGTGTGAGACTTTTAATTCGGAGGAGAGAAATGATGGATTATGACTCATTTTGTCTTTACTAGCTCGGCTATTTGGAAAACTCGTTGTAATCTGGTGTATGACAAATCAAATTTATGCCTACCATCGCCAGAGCTCATGGCCTCATTGGCTAATAGAAGTGTTGTGGAATTCCTATCACATATGAGATTGAAAGATGATAGAAACCATTTCAACACTCCATTTTTGGACAGTCATCTGTGGGTCAATCCTCCAGTGGGGACTGTCAAAATTAAATGTGACGTTGATTGGGACAAAGTTACGAATGCAGGCTCTGTAGGGGTAGTGATAAGGGATTCATACTGGTAGGCTGCTTGATGGCGTTGTGCATTGTTTTCATCCATTACTAATTGTGTAGGCTAAGTGTCATGCGATCCGGAGTGGATTGGAGCTGGTCCATGTAAGAGGTTTCACTAATGCTATTGTGGAAATTGATTCCAAGGATTGTTTTGCTGCTGTCGAGGGAGATATTTTTGTCTCAAATTGGACTATTTACCCTCTATGACATTAGAATGCAAAAAGCTTCATTCTCGTCTCTCTGGTGGACATGGACTCCTCCTGTTGCGAACCATGCAGCTGACTGGGTGGCTTCGCAAGCAAGAAGGAGGTTGTGCACTGAGGCTTGGGTCATTCGACCTCCAACCGCCCTATTCATACTTTCACGGGATGGTTTACCTTGCCCACCGAACTTAACGCTTTTCTAATTAAGCTTTCTTCTTTCAGTTTTTTTTTGTTTATTTTGTTTACTGTTTTGTGACTGGCCTCTCTGGTTGGTCTTTTTTGTTTGTAACCCTTGACTGTTGTGTTATTCTTCTTAATATAATACTCCTTTTACCTATAAAAAAAAATCTTTCAATTTAAAGCTCCGGAAAATTCCTCTTGAACTCTAAAGGCAAGGATGGCCTTGAGTGCTCACCTGAAGACGAACACATGTATTTGAAATTATGAACATTGATGTGAACTGACGAAATGATATATCCTTCTTCATCATATTAATTTATGACCCGATGCACTGTGAATTCAGTGACATAATGAATGAAATATTTTATGTTGATAAAAAAGGACATGCAATGTGAGAAAGTTGTTTTTGTTTACTGCGTCTGCCCTTATCTTGTAATTTATTTATGCGTACAATTCTCTTGTCTTGTAGTTGTTGCTTTTCATGTTATAATGAAGAGGCCTAAGAAATTAAAGAAGAAGTTGCATGTGACGAGGATAATAATATCTTGTTACTTTTATTCAATCATGTTACACTATGTAGAATAGAATCCTTATACGTGGCGAAACTTGATTAATTTGTGATAACAAAACAATATTATTCTTGGAATATACAAGATTTTTACAAAAAAATTAGAATTGAAATGAACTGGAAGTTTGTACCCTTTAACATGTTATCAAGAAACTTTCTCGTCCTTGGAACATTACAGAATCTTTTTCCAAATCTTACCAACCGAGCAGGATTGAAAAAGTAATAGACAATTGACTGAAGCCTAGAGACTGGTGCATTTCTTTGGGTGTATATTATCCCACATCTCACAACAGCTCATCCAATGGCCCATATAATTGGCGCATCCATGCACCTAGCGCATGATAGAATTTTGGGGGAGAAAATACCAAAGTGTTTCTCAACTTCATCACCGACCTTGGTATTTTCATCAAACATGGCAAAAAGGTAAGTTTCTATAGCTTTTCCAGGCCTCTTCGGAGTCCCACTAGTACCTGTCACATGGTTGATCAAATTCTGGTAGAATGTTTGTGCATTTTGAGGGGTTGCAGCATCACCACCTTTGGATGGCCAACCGCTCTCCGACACAACGATCTCCATGTTGGAAGCATTGGCTTTCTCAAGAGCCGAGTACTGAGCATCCAAAAGAGCATCAAACAGGTTTTGGTACTTTACACCGTCGGGCGTCGTGATCCCATCTGAGGTGAATAAGACATAGGCAAGGTCTATTTGAGCAGGATTGTCAATGTAGCTGAAGTAAGGATACACATTGACAAGAAGAGGGGCCCCTTTGCTGACTAGGAAGTTGATAACTGGGGTTATGAATGACTTTGCAGCATCACGATATTTTCCAGCTGAAGGAGGGAAGGCATTGTCCACAAGGGTTGTGTCAATTGCTGTTGAGACTTTGATCTGGCCTTGCAGATTGGCTACTACAATTGCATTATGAATGTTCTGGATGGCTTGAAGGAGATACTGGGAAACTGGATCGGTGGGGTGTACTTCGTTCCCGACCGCGATGTATTTGAACTTGACGTCAGGCAAGTAGGCTTGTACATTCTTTTCGACCCAATCTGTTGCAGCAGCAGCATCAGTGAGGCCTTGAAGATTGTTGTTGAGGATGGTCACGGTGAGTTCTATGTTGGAACCTTTAAGGGCTTGATAGGTTGGATCATTGGGTTCATAAATTCTCATTCTTCCAATGCCATTGCTTTTGTACAACTCAACGACTTCTGTTTCGGATGGTAAATTGTTGCCATTTCGTCCATAACAAACGCCAACAGATTGTGCACCTGAAATACAAGCATCAAAGTTTCAGCTTGTGAAAGCATGATTGGCAACCAGAGAAACAACTTGCTTAAAGAATGTTTTAAAGGATGACAATCTTAATTTCATACATGAAATGACCAAAGAAATTACATACAAGGGACATGTAACTCAAGTGGTTAAGAGTAGTCACCCTTGCATCTAAGGTCCTATGTTCGAACCCCCCTTCCCCCAATATGGCCTGTATTTTAAAATAAACATAAATTAAAATTGGTTAGAGAAACCGGAAGTTTTCTGCATGGTATATATTGTTGAATTATAAGTTCTTAAAGCTGATTTATTAGTTAGTTAAAACAGTTTTGCTTTTAACTCACTTTGTAAGCCAAGTGTGAGCATCCTATTGGATGTCTAAGTGAATGGCTGAGATCACCTTGTGATGTAAGGGATCCAGCTACTATGCCTAACGGTTATATTTCCTCACTCCAAGTGTGTGAGGCAGCGAGACTAAATGAAATAGAACATTCCTGTGCTACACGTATAGCAGAGCAATCCTTGCCAATTCTTCTTATATTTTCTCATTTTCTTCTCTCCTTCATCACACTCCTTCTACACACACAAAAATACTAACATGGCCTCAGAGCCAAGTTCTGTCATCTGAAAGTTGGGTGTTCAAACTATGAAGAAAAGATCGGGGTATTCTGAAGCTCGTTCAAAGCTCACGAAGCTACTTGAGCCCGATTTCTCCCCAATCTTAAAACAACTCGTTTTCAGAAGCATCTGAGATCAGACATGGCTGGATCTAGAAGCTCTGAGGTGAGAACTCCGATTTTCTCCGGTGAGAACTATGAGTAGAAAATTAAGATGGTGACCCTATTCAAATCATATGGGCTTTGGAATTTGGTAAAGAAGGGGATTCAAATCTCCGATTCGAAGAAGAAGAAGAAGATGGCATCTGAGGAAATCTCAGAAGAAGAAAACGATGAAAAAGCTCTAGGTATCATCCAAAATGCAGTCTAATACCAAATTTTTATCACCAATGCAGACTCTGCCGAAGCAGCTTGGGAGCTGTTGTATGGAGAATACCATGGTGGAGATCATGTTAGATTGGTAAAACTTCAAAACCTCATATGTGAATTTGAATACACTAGAATGCATGATAATGAGTCTTTGTTTGCTTACCTTACTAGACTGAATGATCTGATTAATCAAATGAAAACATATGGTGAAATGCTCTCGAATGAAAGGTTTGTTCAAAAGGTCTTGATTAGTCTTAGCAAGGTATATGACCCTATCTATTTGGTGATTGAGAACACTAAAAGTCTAGAGATTGTGGAATTGCAAGAGGTAATTGCCATTTTGAAAAGTCAAGAGCAACGATTTGAATCGCATAATGTTGATGCAACTGAGAAGGCGTTTGCCTCATTCACTGTGAGTCCAAAAGGCCAGAACAAGAATGCAGTTCAATCTGGTCCATCCAAGTCTTAGAAAAATTGGAATCCTAAGGGCAAACCGTGAGAGTAAAAAGGAAAGCCTCAGTAGAACAATCCTGCATCAAATCACAATTTCAGTTCATCACAACTAGCAAGTCAAGAAACTGTAAAACCTCAGTGCAAGGTGTGCTCAAAGTACCATTTTGGAGAATGCAGGTATAAAGGCAAGCCAAAGTGTTACAACTATGACAGATTCGATCGGTTGAAAGGAGTGCACTATAGGAAAGTCTGTGCAGAAGGCAAACTGTGCAAGTCAAATGGAAGTGTCTAGGAACTTGTTCTATGCTAACTGTGCAATCACTGAGACAAAAACACAAGGGGAGTGGTACATTGACAGTGGCTGTAGCAATCATATGACTGGAAATGTGGATTTGCTTGTTGATGTAAGGACAAATGTGGCTAGGAAAGTGCAAATGCCAACTGGTGCACTTGTGAATGTGGCTGGCATGGGTTCATTAGTTATTGACACAACTAAAGGCAAAAAATATATCAGGGAAGTGATGTATCTACCAGGCCTAAAGGAGAACTTGCTGAGTGTTGGGCAAATGGATGAGCATGGATACTTCTTGGTGTTTGGAGAAGGAATGTGCAAAGTGTTTGATAGTTTCTCAATGAATTGTCTCATCATCAAAGTTTCAATGAATAAGAATAGGTGCTATCCTTTATGTCTATTAGCTGAAAACCAATTAGCCATGAAAGCAACTGTCACTCATTGCACATGGACTTGACATAAAAGGCTAGGACATCTACATTTCAAAGGGTTAAGACAACTGAGAGACAAAGATATGGTGCATGGATTACCTCAACTAGAAGAGAAAAATGGTGTGTGTGAAGGTTGCCAACTTGGAAAACAGCATAGAAATGGTTTTCCAAAGAGTCAAGCTCAAAGAGCAAGTATTCCACTTGAGTTAGTTTACATTGACCTTTGTGGTCCTATGAGAACTGAATCTGTTGCAGGCAACAAATACTTTCTGTTGATCGTTGATGACTTTACAAGGATGATCTGGGTCTATTTCTTAAGAAACAAATCTGAAGCTTTCAATTGTTTCAAGAAATTGAAGTCCATGATTGAATTGCAATCTGGATACAAGGTGAAATGTTTGAGAAGTGATAGAGGGGGAGAGTTTCTATCTTCTGAGTTTGTACAGTTTTGTAATGATCATGGCATCCAAAGGCAGCTCACAATGGCCTACACTCCTCAACAAAATGGAGTGGTAGAGAGGAAGAACAAGACTGTGGTTGAAATGGCCAAGTCTATGTTACATGAGAAGGGAATACCTTATTTCCTACGGGCTGAAGCTGTTCACATAGCTGTGTACATCTTGAATAGATGTCCTAGAAAGGCTCTGAATAATATCACTCCATTTGAAGCTTATAGTGGAAGAAAGTCTGGTATTGCTCATCTAAAAGTCTTTGGCTCCTTATGTTATGTTCATGTGCCTACTGAACTAAGGCATAAACTCGAGCCTAATACTGTGAAAGGAGTGTTTGCAGGATATGAAACCTGTGAGAAAGGCTATAGGGTCTATGATCTAATCTCCAAGAAGCTCACTCTATCAAGGGACATTATCTTTGATGAAGAAAGCTCTTGGAATTGGTCAGAGCACTCAAATAAAGCAGTGGCATTATTTAGAAATGAAATCCAAGATGAGCATAGTTTTGGTGTGGAAAATGAAGATGAAAATGCTACTCTATCTTCTTAGACTCAAATTCAACAAGAAAGGAGCCCAATGTTATCTCAAACCTCTTCACATCACAGGTCAAGTGGTATAAGCAGTGAAGAGAGGAATACTCAAGCTTATGATCACTCACCATTGAAATGGAGAAGGCTAGATGATGTGCTTGCACAGTGCAATCTGTGCATCATAGAACCAGAGAAATATGCAAAGGCAGCTTAAGACAAATCATGGCTAAAAGCTATGAAAGATGAAATGATTGAGAAAAATGGTACATGGGAACTAGTGGACAGACCAACTGAGAAACCATTTATTGGAGTCAAGTGGGTTTACAAAACCAAGCTAAACTTAGATGGTTCAGTCCAAAAGAATAAAGCAAGGTTAGTTGCCAAAGGGTATGCTCAGAAACCTGGATTGGACTACAATGAAACCTATGCTCCTGTGGCTAGATTGGACACCATTAGAACCCTCATTGTTCTAGCTGCTTAGAAAGAATGGAAGCTATATCAGCTTGATGTAAAATTAGCTTTCCTAAATGGTGTACTGCAAGAATAGGTCTATATAGACCAACCATAGGGTTTTGTGGTAAAAGGAAAAGAAGACAAAGTCTGTAGGCTGCACAAAGCTCTCTATGGATTAAAATAGGCACCTAGAGCTTGGTATGGAGAGATAGACACCTACTTCACCCAGTGTGGTTTTGAGAAAAGCCTAAGTGAAGCTACCTCGTATACCAAGACAAGGGGAGACAAAGACATCCTAATTGTCTCTATTTATGTTGATGACATTGTGTATATAGAAAGTAGCAAGGAATTGTTGGATGAATTCAAGGAAGATATGATGATGAAATAAGAGATGACAAACTTGGGTCTTCTACATCACTTTCTTGGCATGGGAGTGGTTCAAACAAGCTCTAGCATATTCATCCACCAAAAGAAATATGCAAGCTCTCTACTGAACAAGTTTGGTTTGAATGAGTGCAAGTCTATGACCACACCTCTTGTAGCAACTGAGAAGCTAACTAAAGAGGATGGAAGTGGAGCAACAAGTGAAGAGCAATATAGAAGCATTGTAGGTAGTCTCTTGTACTTAACTGCCACTAGATCAGATATCATCTATGCTTCTAGCCTGCTTGCTAGATTCATGCACTGTCCTACAAGCAAACACTATGGAACTACCAAACGAGTGCTAAGATATATCAAGGGGACTCTAGACTATGGCCTAGAGTATGTGAAAGGGAAAAATGCAATGTTGATTGGCTTATGTGACAATGACTGGGGTGGATCAATTGAGGACAGTAAGAGCACATTTGGATATGCATTCTATTTTGGCAGTGGTGTTTTCTCTTGGGCTTCAGTCAAGCAAAACTGTGTTGCATTGTCTATTGCAGAGGCAGAGTACATTAGTGCATCAGAAGCCACTGCACAAGCCATTTGGCTTATATTTGTGTTAGAAGACTTTGGGGAACTTCAGACATAAGCAACTCCACTGCAGTGTGACAACACATCTGCAATTGCCATCACTAAGAATCCTGTGTTTCATCAAAAGACAAAGCATATTGATAGAAGATACCACTTCATCAAAGATGCTCTACAAGAAGGCATTATTGATTTGGTGTACTGTCCTACAAGTGAACAACTTGTTGACATCTTCACGAAATCATTAGCCAAGGATCGATTTAATTATCTCAGGAGTATGCTTGGAGTTAAATCAGCTCAAGACTTAAAGGGGAGTGTTGAATTATAAGTTCTTAAAGCTGATTTATTAGTTAGTTAAAACAGTTTTTCTTTTAACTCACTTTGTAAGCCAAGTGTAAGCATCCTATTGGATGTCTAAGTGAATGGCTGAGATCACCTTGTGATGTAAGGGATCCAGCTACTGTGCCAAACGGTTATATTTCCTCACTCCAAATGCGTGAGGCAGCGAGACTAAATGAAATTGCTACACGTATAGCAGAGCAATCCTTGCCAATTCATCTTATCTTTTCTCATTCTCTTCTCTCCTTCATCACACTCCTTCTACACACACGAAAACACTAACATATATATGCTTTAATATATCATAATTTCAACTATATAATGAAACAGAACTACTTAATATAATCTACCTCAAACTCTTGTACTGTGAACATGATTGAAGAAATAACCTCACATCAATCTACCCACGTACGCTAGAAAACAGGTTTGATGAAATAGCATCAAACCTATAATATTTGCTTCATGCCATAACAAGTAGAAAATGATACCTGTTATTTGCAGGAAATGATACCTATATATAAATTCAGAAGCAGAAAATGATACCTGCTATTTGCAGGGCAGGCATCAACAAAACAAGTAGCAGCAATATGGAAGCCATAAGAGTTTTTGGAACTGTTCTAGCTTGTGTAGGGAAATCCATGAAGAAGAGGAACTTGTATAAATAACTCACTCCCTCCATTAACATACCCCTTACGCTATAAATATACACATCCCATAGTCATTTATGTTTAGGCGGTAGAGTTTAGAGGAGGTCCCAAGCTATCTAGAAATTAAGCAATTACCCATTATCCCGTCAATCACTGCGGATGTATTGACTAATAATGACAATGACTTGCTGTTGAAGAAAAAAATTATGATAACAACAAGACCTGCCTGCCAGACACGTTTTGCAGAAAGAGTTCAAGTCAAATTGATCAACCAAATTGAAAATTAACAAGACTCGACAGACACATAAAGGAAAGTGAGTTTCAAGCCATCCAAGTTCAAATTTCCCTTTTTTCTAGAGTAGATTAATAGCATGTGTGCAAGCACCTTGCCATTAAATTAACCTTTGATTTATATGAAATCCGTCATATTGTATAAATATCCGTCATATTGATAAAAAATGCTTTTGATAAGCATAGTTCACATGTGTGCCATGGTAAATTAAAAGATATATTGACAGAATCAAATGGCATGGATTTACTTGACATGGGAGTTAATGTGGAGGGCCATTCCTGACCAAAAAAAAAAAAACTAAAGCTGACAATTTTGTAAACCTCAAAGATATTTTGTGATAAAAAAAACCCCTTTCACATATAAATTTTTTCATCCTGTACCCATGGCCCCTTGTATACAGTCCTTGATGTTGTCTGCATTTCCAAATTTCCTTATTGAAAAGTCTTTGGGTTCACACTCTTTCCTTTCCGTCCAGTACAGTTGACTTAGACAGAAGACGCATATGATCTAAAATTGCTTATGTGTTTGGAGTGCTTATTACGTACCAAGGACTAGGAAGGAGGCTCTTAAATCAGTTTGAAATTTCAAATATATATATAATACTTATTTTGAAAGGATAGCAACAAGGATACAGGTGTTAGTAATAGCGACAAGGAGAGACTCGAAAATTCTGAGTCAAGGTGGTGGTGGCTATTGAAAATTCTGAATCATAATCTTTCGTTTTATCGTTGATTGTTGGGTTTTTAATCTATGCGCATATGATTATAACAATACTAGAGATATTGAAGGAGGAAAGAAGGGCGTATCGAACACATAACAAAAATTGACAAGTCAATTGGAAAATGCAGATGCAATTTAAAGAGATGTCACAGATACATGCACTAGCTACGAGTAAGAATATAAATTGACAAATGCAGTAGTCACATACACACTAACACCAATCATGCATTCATTTATGCTAATCACGAATACACTTGTCACGTATAGATATAGTGGCATTTAATATTTATGTCAAAATAATAATAGCTATAGAAATGACATAGTTTTTTATATTTGAAATATATGAATAAAATTTTAAAGATGGTTCTCAGCAACATCATCTCTGTGCCTCCAGTAGCCAGAACTGCCAAGTTTTGACATTGCCATTTTTTTATGATGGTTGTATTGCTTGGAAAGCTTGATATTGTGATATCTGGTTTGGTTTGCCTAAAATGATTGTATCAAGTGAAATGCTTGAGTTGCATGGTCTTAGAGATGGATTGTTTCTTCTTGGCACGATTTATCTTGAGACCACCTCCTCTACATCCGATACATGAGAGCATAAAAGAAATAGCCTCTATGTCTTCACACATGCTGGTGGATATGTTATCCAAGTAGGAGACAACTGAAACAGGAGGCCCCTTGCTATTGTAACGGCATGTTGGTTTGACAATTTTGCATGGCATGTTGTGCTTGCATATGTGGGTTGACCCACAGACAATTATATTGATATAGAGTGTATTGAAGGAATCTTGAGGGAACATGGAAAAGCTGCTCTAAGAGATATTAGGAGCTGGGTGCATTGCCTCCTTGGAGAATTTTTTTTTTTTTTCTGTTTCTGTCGATCGCAGCTTGCTTGTGTAGATATAGAACTGAGGCACGAGTCTTGTTTCATGTGGATGTGAGACCTAGCCTTGTAAAGAGCATAGGTTGTTTGCTGTTTGGAGGCTTGGGTCCTTTGCACTTGACTGATATAATGTTGCATGACCAAAGCATACGATGATTACAAAAATAATATAAGCATTGTAGCTTGCAAATGACTAACATAATTGACATAAGCATGCCAAGCAGGTATTGTTTTAGTACTGAGCATGCATAGTTGGCACCCATGATCAACACAAAGGTGGATCAATACAAAATGATAAGGAGTATAAGATAAGTGAATAGTGCATGGAATAAGGCCCTGAGAAAGTTTGCTGGAGATGTAAAACTGAAATACATATTAAATATGGATCACTCCACTTGAAGGATAGATCAATATGCTTGAATGATATATTAATTCAGATTAACAGTGCAAATGAATTAAGCTTGGATTGCAAAGGTGAAGTTTTTTCTGAAAAAGATATATATAATTAAGACTTGATTAAAATAATAACCAAACAAGCGATAATGTGTTTTTGGCAGTGTGTAACTTCTACATGGCATGATCCACAAAAGTAACTTTATGGAGCAGATAATAGCATGCTCCATATAAATAATATACTGCATAGCCATAAGTAGGTTGATAGAATAGCATGTGTTAGTCAAAAGGTGATGTGACTATTTGACTCAAGCACTAAAATGATACAATATAATAATGCAAGTGGTAAGTGAATCAATATATAATACGAAAATGATGCAAGCTGTGCACCACATACTTCATCAGAGTACAATAATAGTAATTAATCAATCAATCCTTTTTTACTTGGGCAGACCAAACGCATTTGCTTTTGTCTATGCTTAAGACAACTCAATAAAACATAAATTTTATGAATATATTATAACAGTAAACCAATATATATGCTATATTGAGATCAACGAGGCAAGATAAAAAATCTTATCTTGCTAAAGCAATTTGCAGAGATGAGGCTTAGAGTATTGAGCAAGTGTTCCTCCTCCCTTTCTCATCGTGTTTGCACAGCTCTAGAGAGGTGAGGCCTGCCATGAAGGTGATTTACGGCGATCGCCAGATTTGCTGATGATGTTTCATGGTGGGGAGGTGAACGGCAGAGCTAGCCTCGACGGTTGACAACGGTGGTCAGCGGCTTGCATGTTGCCTGAAGCCCCCAGTATGTGAATGAATGTTGAGCTCAACCTTCTTCTACTCAAGTTTTTTATTCTCTTCATGTAAATTTGGCTTGATTGATTTGCTTGGCATGTTGTAATTTCCTTCTCGGCATGTTGCATGAGTCTGAATGGCACCATGTTTTAACATGGATAAGCCCCCCAAGAGGTTGTGGTCTCGAAAAGGCATAGTGTTTGGCAGTGAATTGCAAAATTGATTTTTGACAAAGGCTAGGTGTGCTGGTTTCTGGTGGAAACTCAGAGGTAGATGGCTTGTTGAGTTGGCAGTGCTTGGCTTATTTCAAAAAGGGGAAATAGAAAACTGTTTGTCATCATAATGTATGATTGTCTAGGCTTGTTGTAGTTAAAGAGATGATTTCTACTGTATGGCAAAAGGGTGGATGGGTTTGCTTTTTTGGATGGCATGGTGTCCTTCTTTGAATTTGCTTGGCATAAAGCCCCCAAGTCAGCTTGTTGGGGTCAGCAATTGGTTGCAGAGTTGGGTTATGTTCTCTTTGGCTTACTCGGGGTCGAGAAACAGAGTAGAGGCTTGCTTCTATATTTTTTTTTTTACAACTAGCTTCAAAGAAGATCTCTGGAAGAAGCAAATTAAAGATGAGAAGGAAGAAGTGAAGCAAGTTGCTGGAAGAGATACACACGGCCTGTTTTCCTCCAGATAAGTAACAAATAGTTTGCTTCCCTC
>NW_018921556.1:90356-139782 GCF_002207925.1 Prunus avium | reverse complement strand
GCTTGTTGATTCTCGAATCGCCATAGAGTGGTGGATCAAGCCTTCGTTGCCCCTTTTTCTGAGTTAGCGAGGACTAGGCCCAAAGCATCCTGAGGGAAAAGCATGTCCCAGGTGAGTACTCTGTTCTTCTTCCAAGAGGCTGCGTGTTTGATGTTGACGTTTCCGGCAGCTTGACGAAAAGTTGAAGATGACTTGCTGATGTAGATATGAGATTATATTAGCTTGGCATGAGGGCTTGGAGTGTGGGAGCTAAAGATTCACAAGTTTAGCAAATGAGAATGCATGTACTTGGCTTGGTGTTGGATATGCTTGAGTTTGGGGTGTTGATGATTTGTTATTTGTGGCTATGGCTATGGCTATGGCTATGGCTATGGGGATTTAAGAGTTTCAAGATGAGGATGGGAGGAAAAGCTTGAGGCTTGAAGGCTATGGTATTTATAGCTTGGAAGGGTATGAGGAGGAAGGAAAATCTTGGTTGTGATGGTTGAGGAATGGCTGGGATGGCTGCTGGAATGCTTGCAGCAGCCAGAGGGAGAAAGGAAAGTGGTTCAATGGTTGCTGGAGTGCTTGAGCAACCAAGAGATGTTGGTTGACAGCTGCTGGGATGCTTGCAGCAGTCAAAAGATGGAGGTTGATGGCTGGGATGGCTGCTGGAATGTTTGCAGCAGCCAAAAAGAGAAAAGAAGATGAGTTCTCCTAGTTGTTGAGAAGCTTGCAACAACCAAGAGAGGCTGATTTTGGCTGGGCAAATGCCTCCCAATTTATAGAGGGGGAAGGCTCTCTTTGTAAAAGGAAGTGTTGGAACTAGTTTATTTCCTATGGGTAAAAGGGAGCATTGGGACATTCTTATTTCCAATGAGTAAAGCTAAGCATTGGAAAATGACTATTTCCAACGGGTAAAGGAAAGTGTCAAAATTGGCTTGTTTCCAATAGGTAATAGGGAGTGCTGGAAAAGGCTTATTTCCAACGGGTAAAGCTAGGCATTTGGAAAATGATTATTTCCTATGGATAAAAGGAAATGCTTGGAAAATATCTCATTTGCTTACCCACATTGGAGAACTCTAAGTAATGGGCTTGGACTTTGGTGCTCCCAAGTAGCTACCTCAAAGTCTCCATTATCCAAGAGCTTCCGTGAGCCTTGTGGACCTCCGTAACCTTCCACACCACAATCCCTCATGCAAGCCCCGTAACCACATAACTTGGGTTCATGTAAGCTTGATAGGTGACATATGAAAAATGTATTATTGGCTTTGCATGGTATGGACACTATTATTTATTTAATGAATTAATTCCCAAAATATAGCTTGGATTAACGCATGACCAAAATTATATGTTATATCTGGCCTTAAATGTCTTTGGGCTTCTCGTGACTTTTTTGGGCCTCAACACCGTTAAGTTGACCGTGTGATCAATCCAGGAACGGTACACAGGTTTGGCTAACCTGGGCTACAGCCCAGGTGACTTTTAAAATCCCAGCCCAAAAAATAATTATAGCCCAGCCAGCTCCAATTGAATATCCTATTATTCTAGTCCTACCCTTCTTAGGAATCCAATTGAATATCCTAGTCATGCCTTCACGTGGGGAATAAAACTTATAAAAGGGAGAATAGGAAAGCTGTAGCCTACAGCACATAGGATTAAAAATTAAAAATTAAAAAAAACAGAAAAAAGAGAATGCACGCAGCTGGTGGAAAAAAAGGAAGAAAAGTTGAAGAAATTGTATAACTGTTTCTTAGAGTTGTCGACTTGGTTAGGTACGGTAAGCTTATCTCAATTTGTTGATGTTGAAATTTGAGATTTTTTTAACCCGTAACCACATAACTTGGGTTCATGTAAGCTTGATAGGTGACATATGAAAAATGTATTATTGGCTTTGCATGGTATGGACACTATTATTTATTTAATGAATTAATTCCCAAAATATAGCTTGGATTAACGCATGACCAAAATTATATGTTATATCTGGCCTTAAATGTCTT
Organism: Prunus avium; assembly: GCF_002207925.1. The sequence goes on along the minus strand of NW_018921556.1, from coordinate 137,803 downwards.
TGGGCTTCTCGTGACTTTTTTGGGCCTCAACACCGTTAAGTTGACCGTGTGATCAATCCAGGAACGGTACACAGGTTTGGCTAACCTGGGCTACAGCCCAGGTGACTTTTAAAATCCCAGCCCAAAAAATAATTATAGCCCAGCCAGCTCCAATTGAATATCCTATTATTCTAGTCCTACCCTTCTTAGGAATCCAATTGAATATCCTAGTCATGCCTTCACGTGGGGAATAAAACTTATAAAAGGGAGAATAGGAAAGCTGTAGCCTACAGCACATAGGATTAAAAATTAAAAATTAAAAAAAACAGAAAAAAGAGAATGCACGCAGCTGGTGGAAAAAAAGGAAGAAAAGTTGAAGAAATTGTATAACTGTTTCTTAGAGTTGTCGACTTGGTTAGGTACGGTAAGCTTATCTCAATTTGTTGATGTTGAAATTTGAGATTTTTTTAAGATTTTATTTAGTATCAATTACAGATTTGCAATTGAGACTTATGATTTATTTATCAATTAGGGATTTACAATTGGAGCTTATCAGTTTCAGTTTATGAGTTATGAATTATCAAATAGGATTTGTAATTGATTTTGGTGTTCTTGCTTATCCAATAGGTTATACTTTAACTTTATAATGTCGGATCATCATCCAAATCCTACGAGATCAAAGACTATTCGGGATTTTTTCAAAAGAAATAATGAAGAATCAACTAGCATTCGTTCCAACCCTTCTCTACCTCCTCCAATTTGTGAGGAGCAACCTCATTCTGAATCTCAAAGAGTTGAATCTGAAAGTTTAAGAGTTGAGTCTCAAAGTGCTAATTTTGATCAAGAAGTTGATACCAATTCTCTTGAGCGTGATCCAGGATTACGTCCTCAAATAGACACATTTCCGCCTAATCAACGTGATAATGTTCGAAGAGCATATATTCTCTTAGGACCATGTCAACCAAAACTAAAGGAATATCCATCACACTTAGAAGGGAAACAAATGCGTCAATTTAAAGGTAGTTGGTATAACCAATATCCTTGGCTTGAGTATTCTGTTCATAAAGATAAAGTGTTTTGTTTTCCATGCTTTCTTTTTGACATTGATCACTCACATAAGACATTCACTATAGAAGGATTTAGAAATTGGAGAAGAGTTGGTGGCAAAGAGTGTGCTTTCCTTACTCATGTAGGCATTATAAATTCACCACATCATTTTGCTATTCAAAAGTGGATGGATTTAAAGAACCCAACTCACCATATTGACAGAGTTGTGCAACCCCCACAAGAAGTTGCGAAAAATAGGTTGAGGCTTACAACCACAATAGAGGCCATTAGGTATCTAGCAAATCAAGGAATGGCTTTTAGAGGTGATGATGAATCTCATGACTCCTTTAATCGGGGTAATTTTATTGAGTTGGTAAAGGCTTTTGCAAGAATGAATGAAGAAGTTGAAAAAGTTGTGTTACAAAATGCTCCTTTAAATGCCCAATATATTTCACATAAGATACAAAAGGAGATCCTAAATATCTATGCTAACAAAGTGAGGAAGAGGATACGCAATGAAATTGGGGAAGATGGGAAATTTTGTATTCTCGTTGATGAAGCACTTGACGATTCTAAGAAGGAACAAATGGCTATTATCATAAGGTTTGTTAGTTGTGATGGGCATATTCGAGAAAGGTTTTTTGATATTGTGAGTGTTCATTACACTAATTCCTCAACTCTTAAAAGTGATATTTGTAAAGTGTTTAGTAAGCATAGTCTTTTAGTAAGCAATATGTGTGGTCAAGGATATGATGGTGCTAGCAATATGCGTGGTGAATGGAGTGGCTTACAAGCATTATTTCTCAATGACTGTCCGTATGCATATTATATTCATTGCTTTGCTCATCGCCTTCAATTAGCTTTAAACGCTGCTGCTAAAGAGGTAGGACTTGTTTGGAGATTTTTTTCAATGTTGAATAACATTGTGAATTTTGTTGGTGCTTTTGCCAAACGCCATTCTGAGTTAAAATTAACTCGACAAGCTGAAATTGAAGACTTCTTAGCAACTGGAAGACTTGGAACAGGTAAAGGGGCTAATCAAATTCGATGTCTGCAACGACCTGGAACTACTCGTTGGGGCTCACATTTTAGTTCTATTAGGAGTTTAATTGATTTATTTGGTGCAACCAAGACACTTCTAAAGGATATCAGTCATAATGGACCTACCTCACAATTTCGCGGGGAAGCAGAAGGTATTAAAATTTCTATGTTGTCTTTTGACTTTGTCTTTGCCTTGAATTTGTTGGACAAAACTATGGGATTCACTGATTTTCTTTGTCAAGAACTTCAAAGAAAATCTCAAGACATTGTAAGTGCTTTGAATTTGGTTGCAAGTACAAAAATGGAGCTTGATGAGTTGAGAAACAATGGTTGGGATGATTTTATACAGAGTGTACGATCATTTTGTGAAAAACATGAAATTAGTATGCCTGATATGGGTGCCCATCATACAATGGGCACTGGGCGTTCTTGTCAACAAAAAGATTGTATCACAGTGGAGCATTATTATCATATGGATGTATTTAATGAGGTAATAGATTATCAATTGGGGGAGTTAAATACTAGATTTCCATATGAAACTGTGGAACTCCTTCGTCTTAGCTCATCATTGGATCCCCGTGATGCTTTCAAGCGATTTTACATTGATGATATATACACTCTTGCTGATAAATTTTATCCTGAAGATTTCACTACAACTGAATTGCAGGCTTTAAATCAACAACTGAGATTTTATAAGATTGATATGGATCACAATCCAACCTTCAAGAATCTTGATTCCATTCCTATATTACTTGAGCGCTTAGTGGAAACAAGATTAGCACAAACCTACTACTTGATTGACAAATTGATTCGTTTGGTGTTAACTCTTCCTGTTTCTACAGCAACAACAGAACGAGCATTTTCTTGTATGAGACTGATCAAAAATCGGCTTCAAAACAAGATAGGTGATGAATTTCTTGCTGATTGTATGTTACTTCACATTGAAAGAGAATTTGCTGATAATATAGATAATGAGTCGATAATTAATGATTTTAATTCTATGAAGACTCAAAGGGTGCAACTTATATAGTGTTATTTGAGAGGTAAGGCTCATTATGTCCCCCCTTGAGTAGATGTATTATTATTATTTTGTTATCAATGAAATTACATTATTATCGAGTTTTCTATGTACTTAGTATGTTTATATGTAAGGTAAATTTAGCCCAGTCAAGTTTGAAATCCTGGGTCCGTCCCTGGATCAATCGTTAAATGCTGACGTGTCTATTGTGGGACCCACCTACTAACCAACCAGTTCTTTTAAAAATTTATATAAAATTATAAAAACATATAATTAAACAAAAACTAAATGTTACGACCTTTGTGAGGACAACCATCCATTTAGTATGATGGTTGAGTCACACTCCCCAATCCTTGTGGAAGAACAACTTTGTGTGTGTACACATCTGTTGGCCCAGATTGCATGTATATATCCAACAATTTATATGAAGATAAAAAACAACGTGCATGAATTGGTATGTAAAAATGCCTGAAGCCCGACATTATTTTTTTGGTAATGGGTTGACCCAAACCGATATTTTTTTTGCCACACTAGCGCTAGAGTAAATCAAGTTGGGGTGTTAGTTATAGTAAACTTTATATAATATGACACGGGCCTATTTATTGAAAATTATATAATATGACACGGGCCTATTTATTCAAATTATGAAACCATGTTATGGTAATGTCTTAAGTTGTTAGATTAAGCTATTTATTGACTCCTTATTTATAAAATTAATGCTCATTTTTCTTTCATAATCTACACAAATTCTAGAAAAATCGAGACCCTAAAAGGTGATGAGGAATGCTCCACCCACAAAATTATTGCAGTTATGAGGATTACAACCGAAGAAATTGCTACTAGATTCACATTCTAGATGTTATACTATAGGCGACACGGAAAGAGACAAGGACGAGGATATAGATGGGACCTTCTTCGCATTTTCAAGCTCCCTACTTTTAACAACATCAGATAAACCAACATGTATGCATATCCAACAATTAATTTAAGGATCAACATCAATATACAGCAATAGGCCTGTAAAAATGGCCTAAGCTTAATGGCCTAGCCTGAGCTCGTACACATAGGGATGGCAATTTCCCCAAGGGTTCAGGTCCCTCCGGTGCTTCACTCCTAATGAGTCTGGTATGAAGGACAAAAAAACGGATACAGAGATAGGGTTGGGGAAATTTTCGGTTTTTGTGTTTGGGGTGGGTCGAGGATGGTATTTCCATCCCCGCCCCGTAACCTCCCCATTATGTGTTAGTAGTATGCCCTTAAAGCCAACTAATTATGTAATAGTTAATGTTGAGAATATCTTTTGTAATGACTTATTAATTTATTTATGGGCAAGAACATTTGTTTTCAAATCATGATTATTATTCTATATTAAGAAATGTAAAACAACAATAGTCTTAGGAATATGAAAGAGGAGATGAGAACTATGTTATGAGATTACATACATTGAGACTTCTCATGGTCCCTAGTCATATCCTAAAAGTGTTCCTCGTCATAGAATTATCAATTGGGCATTGATCTTCCACTAAAACCAGTACACACAATATCTTCTCTAATTAGAGGATGACAATGTTTCAAGTTATTAAGTTTGGTGACACCAAGATAAGTGTATAGGTTCTTGTAGGGGAACAAGTACATTGAATGCGATTAAATATATGAGTTCTAGAATGGAAGTATTTACTCACATCTCAAACTAGAATTCATAAGTTGCAATGGTGCAAACTAATCCTTAGACCTTAAACAACATAATTGTCTTGTAACTATGTTGTTTGCCTTTGAAGGCACTATACCGCTATGTTATAGAAAACAAAACCAAGGGGGCAAATGAATGTACAACAATAGATCTCTACTCTCAGTAAGGAGAGAGAATACTCCTAAGATATGATTGATCAAAATTTTTGCTCAAAGTAGTGGATAAGATTTGAAAAAAGAAGTTTTCAATCTTACTAGGATAATTATATAAGGAATAATTCACACTACAGTATTTGACATGAGATTCCATAATCTAATAATGTGAATAAGGAGTATTATTCAAGATAAGGATTCAATTGCACAATCATACCAACTTGAATAGGTTCTTCACTATATCTTATTTAGCTTGGATAACTATGACATGCTGCGAGGCGTCAACCATGGTTTGTGGAAGTCCTAAAAGGTTCAATCACACTGGACCTTCACTAATAGGAAGAATTAAATGGTGAGATTTAATTCACAAGTAAACTCATAGAAGTTGAGAGAACCCACTACCTTGCTAGAAGGAACCTAAGGATCGCACAAAGAAAAATGTAATTAGAGGAACAAATGAAGAGGAAAGAAACTTGAGATCAAAAATCAAAGGTCAACAGGTCAACAGGTCAAGTCAAAGGTTAACATGTTTGACCCATGCAATTGATTTAGACTATGAATGTGACTTAATGGTTAAGTTATAATTCATAATTAAAAGTTAATTATGAAATTAGTTTTGACATTAGGGTTTTAAATCATTTAAGTGTAAAAGGCAAAATGCCCAAATACCCATTGGGCCCAAGAATAAGTGTTGTATGACAACACAAATTCTTGAGACCCAAAAGAAAGCCCATGAACCCATGGCCGGCCATAGAGGGAGAAAGTCTCTCCTCTCTTATGTGTCTCATCTATTTAAGTCACACTATGACATTCAAGTTAGGTTTTGACCTCCTAAGCTCTTAGGTGTTGGCGTTGAAGGTGAGAATTTTCTCCCTCCATCTTTTGCCAAAAATCAGTCCATGAAGAGGGAGTCTAGTATCTCTATCATCTTGGTTGATGTCCTCTTCACCTCCTTCACATTTGGTGTGGTGAAATAGATAGCATCTCCTTTGGGGCCTCTTTGTTGAAGAATCTCTACAACCTCAAGGAAGATAAGGCATTTCCTTAAAGGTGTTCAAACTTGGCCAAGACAAGCTTCAAGGGTATATTCTCATCCTTCTTCCCTTTTTCTTTTGTGTATAAAGAGATTAGACCTCAAAGATACATGGGTAAAAATGAAATAGACTTAGCCCAACAAGTTTTAAGTAAAATGCTTTCGCTAGATGATTCATATGTTTTGTGGCTAAAATTCATTTTAAAGTTTTAAATACATGTTTCCTTCTTTATTATATATATATATATATATATATATATATATATATATATATATATATATATATATATATATATATATATATATATATATATATATATATATATATATATATATATATATATATATATATATATATATATATATATATATATATATATATATATATATATATATATATATATATATATATATATATATATATATATATATATATATATATATATATATATATATATATATATATATATATATATATATATATATATATATATATATATATATATATATATATATATATATATATATATATATATATATATATATATATATATATATATATATATATATATATATATATATATATATATATATATATATATATATATATATATATATATATATATATATATATATATATATACGTTCCCAATGAAGGCGGGGATGGGGAATCCCCGCTTTCGCTATTGCAAGTATGAAGACGGGGATGGGGGAAAATGCTTAACATATATGTGGCATACCCATCCTCGATTCGCTCCATTGCCATCCCTGAATACATAGTGTTTAAATGGTCATGGCCAAGTGATGTCACGACATCAAATATGTCAAGCATTGACATATGGTCAGCGTTACAGTTGTCAGCCTACTGGACAACACCACCAACATATCTCCCCCTTTTAATTTCACCTCCATAGTGAAAAGATCAGGATCACCTAAAAAAACACACAAGCATTGACAACAATCAACTATTTGTAGCAAATTACATTTGCTACAACTACCTACCAATTGACCCCATTTGATTTTGAACTTATGCACATATTTACTCAAGGCAAAGAAAGGTACAAGCAAGTACATACCACACACCGACAACTTGGGACAACACTTGCATTTGAAAACAAAATGAGAATCTCAGTCAAATCCAAAACACAATTGCAAAAAAAAAAAAAAAAAAGGGAAAAGTGACCACTTATTGTACTTGGGAGGATTTCCCATGTTTGGTAGGCCTCACTATGCCTCACTGGACTGGATTGGGCTAAATAACACTTAAAACCCATGTTTGGTAAGGAAGGGGATTAACTTAAATGAGATTCCATAGTCCAACAGTGAAAAAATAACCGGACTCGCATGTCTTACACAGCGAGCCCCAAATGCACTTCGCAAAATAGCACCATCGCTATTTCGAACACTCAAGTCCGACTGGATTTCCTTACGCCTTGAATCAAAACCCCACCACCAGAGACCCAATCGACAGACTCTGGCAAAACCCAATACCCAGTGCTCCCCCCTTCTCCCCCGAATTTGTTCTCCCTCATGACCACCACCCGCAAGCCACACACAGACCCATCTCTCTTCCCCACCCCAGCCACCCGCAGAACCCAGAACCATCTCTCTTCGTCATCTTTGTCTGTACACAAGAGAAAAACACAAATCAAAAAGGGTTTAGGGAATTGGTAAAAGAGAAGAACCAGAAAATAAAGAAACCAGAAACAGAGAATAATGAAACCCAAAAAAAAAGAAGAGAAAAGCAGTTCCAATTCGTAGAAGTTCCAAATAGAGAAAAGCTGAAAAATAATGAAATCAGACAAGTTAATGAAATGATGAATTGACAAAAAAATAAATATTATAATTTTATTTATTTATTTATTTATTTATTTATAGGTTAAAATTTTTAATTAAATTTAAATATTAAATATTTATTTTTTAGTCCGACAGAGCACCAAACATAGTTCTTCACTATTTTTACAATCCAGCTTCTTAGTTCGACGTAGCACCAAACGTAGGTCAGTACTTAATCCAGCTTAGGCCAATCCGAGCTAATCCAAGATAGTCTCAGGATTTAGTCCTGTCCATAACAGTCCGCCGTACCAAAAGAGCCCCAAGAGGACTCTTAAATCCTCCATTAGCTTCGTCGAATCTATTAAATTTCATAGATAGGGACTAGCGGCCCATTACTAACAACACCAATATTGCCCCCAATTTAACCACCTACAAAGCCTAGTAAATTTGGAATTTTATCATGAAAGGCATCGGTGATATTAGTAGTGGAACCATTCATGATATGTTGTATTTTATTTGGCCAAGTTTTAGATGTGGGACTTATAGTCTTCAACACGCCCCTTCACATGGGACCACCACATAGTACACAACACGTACGGCCAAGTCCACATCAAAGTCAAACATTCAAGCCTAACATGTGAACACCATGTATTAGGTAAGGGTAAACGTTCAAGCACAACATGACCCCACATGTGAGTAAAGGATAAAGGCTCAACACAGACTACCAAGCCACTACTAGCAATACTAATATTGTCTCTAACTTAACCACCTACAAAGCCCACCTACAATCTAGATTTGCTAATTCCGCAATTCCCCAAAAGTTAAAGCCCTAGGAAACTTTGAAAGTCATGTGAAAACAGCCTTTTAGTTTGAGCTCAAAGACTTGAACTTTATATGACCCACAGAATGGACGGTTTTGCCCTCACAAAGGTCATCACATGCCTCTCATGTGACTAATTTGACGGAAAGATGGATGAAATGTCTACAAAAATGACGGTGGGGGGAAATTTTGTGTTAAAATTTAATTCAAGTACTTAATTTTCTTAAGAAAAAGGTAAGGGGTAAATCAAAAATAAAGAACAAGTTCATGGGGCATTTCGGCATATTACTCTTAAGTTAATAGATAATATATTTATAAAATAAGAAAATATTAATAACTATTTCATATAATTAGAATATTTTAAAAAAAATTAATGACTCATTTATTGTTAATATTAATTATCAATTCAATTAATATTTTTATAAAAGTAAACTAGCATTAATTAGGAAAACTTTTGATTCCTTCAAATTAGGAGGATCTCCTACTTAAAACCATTATGGTTTTTGACACTTGACAAATTCCTTAATATTCACTTTTCTTTTATGTTGGAACTTGATAGTTTTTGCTTGAATTTGAAAAGTGTCAAAATCACATTGATTTTAGGAGGAGCTCGTCTTCAATTTTAAGAAGTGTAGGGGCCTTTTGTTCTAGCAGCTCCAGATGGACATGGGGTGCTGCAAAGAACAAGTGAGCAATGTTGCCTTTGTGCTTGAGTTCAAGTATCAGACCCCAAACAACTCAAAAAGTTTGTGGATCCCTAGGGAGTACTCTGGTCTCTTTCACCAAGAAGATTGATGATTATTATGATTCAAAATTTTGGCTTGACCAACCTCGTGGCATGGGAGTTGAGCCTCCACAAAGTTAGCAAGAGAAAGAGAGAGCTTGGCCAGGTCTTTTCCTTTCTTTTCTTCTCATTTTCCCCAACTCAGCCCTTTTGAGTGAAACTTGTTGATTCCAAGCGCATCGGGACAAAGATTTTTAGCGCCCCAAAGCTTTCCTGCAACTAAGCCTTCCAGTAACCTTCATTCTTCGCAACGCCTCCTTTACGCTTTCTCTCCTTATTTTCCTATGAGAACTTATAGAGGCAATTTTGGGTGAAGGCGCTGGTCAAATTGAAAAGGATGTTGGCTTTTCTTCCAGCAACTTGTGCACCTAGGGAAACGAGACTTTTAAAGGCTCTGGTTTGGTTAAAAGGGTGTTGAAACCTCTCTCTTCTTGCTTACTCATGTAGTTGGGCTTAAGAAAGTAGGCTTTGATTTTGGTGCTCCCAATCAGCTCAAAATCTCCACCTTTTGAACCCTGAATGGACCTTATAGACCCTCGTACCCATCCACACCACAACCCACTCAGCAAGCTCCATGCATTTACGCGGCTTGAACCCCCTTAAGCTTGTTGGGTGATTTGACACTAAATAGGATGGTTGTTAAGCATGCATATTATTCACATACTTGTGCTCAAACTTCGCTGTTTTGCAATGGTTCAAGGTCGTGCAAGGTAAACACTTGACGAGGCAATAAGCTTCTTATAGAACCGGTGCATTTTTGCGAGCTTGCTGTGACCTCCCACATGACGAAAAAAATTGCTTGCCTAATTGTAAAATGTGAACGGAATTATGTGCTTCTAAACGTAATCTGATATTGAAGTTGTTTTCTACCCATTTCGGCCTTCATGCATAACTCAAGGCTTTATGTTTGACTTGCTAACGTGATATTACAAAATGGTAGGGAGTATCTAGTAATTGTCTATTAGTTTTACATTTATATGTCCTGACATGAATATTATACACACTATAACATGGTTTTGATCATGAGTTTCTTTAAAAGAATTTAAAACTCAGTTTCCTCGGCCATTAAAACAGAAAAAATATAAATGTATATATCAAACATAACATAAACAAAACATCTTACAATACCATTAAAATTTACATTCAACGCACTGCCCATCATAAATAAAAAGACACATCCAAACAAATTATAATTAAGAGATCCTAAGTTCGAATTCGCATTTTTTGTTAATTAAGAAGAAGAAAAAACTTCCTAAAGTTAAAAGAGAAAACCAAACAAGGTATCTTCAATGAGAAATGGTTTAGTTTTCACCAACATGGTACAAACCTCATATATATATATATATATATATATATATATATATCTATATCTAAATTTCAAGTTGAGCAGAAAGTTTGAGGTAGATTTAGTAGTTTGTTTCAGTAAATAGTTGTCATCATGATGATACTTTGAGCACTACAATGAAGAAAAAAATTGCTTTGATGTAGATTATTCAGTAGTTCTCCAAGGGGGGGACCTAAAATCATAGTATATGGTATAATTTCGGTCGGATTTGGCTTCTCCAAGTGGGAGGGATTTGTAAGAAAGAATTTGGATTTGACAACAAGCCTAAATTTGTTACAACAATAAGTTCCATATCAGGTTGAATGTATTTGAAATAATAAGATGTAGTACATTTGAAATGACTACATGTAAGGAATTATTTGAAATTCATTGTTTTTTTTTCTTTCTTCCTTGTTCAAATCTTGACATACATAGAGTGTAATAGTCTATACATACAATTTTACCTTATAATTCAAAGATTTGGAATCCTTACATTCAAATGAAGCCTTAAAGTTTTAACCTCTTTTGTTCCATGAAATTTAGTAGTTGGGTGTAATTCTTTGTTAATTATATATCTCTCGATGGAGGAATGACGATATGAACTTGGGAACGCCTTCTATTATTCTGAAGAAAAATATCACTAAACCAAAAGCTAGTCGGTTAATTATTCTTGTAATTGATGCCCACCCAGATTGAATTAAGGTTTTGCTGAGATAGAGATTGCGGTACGAGACAGATTGGAGTACATGCATAGAAGGCCATCTCACATAATTTAGGCTCTGAATGCTTATTAGCATATGATGCCCGTTTGTCGCCAAAACCTTACACAAATTTCTCTTATGCTGTGATGAAGAATTTATGAACTCTTTTTAGTCCAATTGATACGAAAATCAACCCATTCCTTTTGGAAACATCAAAGTTCACATATGTACTTTTTACCTGTCCTTTAAATACTTGGAGGCAAAAATTCAACAAGAACATTAAATGTATTGAATTGGAAAAAAAATTTAATAAATTTCTTTCTACTTTCCCACCCAGAAATAGTGACTGTACAAAAAAACTAAAAAAAATCTAAAAAAAATCTTAAAAAAATCCCCCTTCCCCACCGCCCCGGGTGTGTTTGGACCATATATTGTGGCACTAGTTTCCTCAAGCTCAATTATTCTTCAAACAGTATCTGAAGCCAAAGCATGAAAAACATAAATTTCCACTCCTAATTTCTGACTTTAGATCAGACCCCAAAAAAAAATATCTGACTAGAAAATCCTCCAATCTCATTGTGACGTCAATACCCATGACTAGCAAACTGAGAAGACCACTTTCTGGTTTGCGTCTTTGCATATCATCTCTACTGCACACATTCTTCCTCTTTTCTACACACATACACACATCGAAAAGAAGGCATCACCTCATTTGGGAATTCAGACTACAATTGCCCCACTAAAGCTTGTGACCATCTGTCGAATTTCCAAGCAAACTACAGCCTTGTTTTTTTCCCCTTCCTGCGAATACAATCACGATGTCACTCAAGCTGTTGACGGTCAGGCAGTCACTACCATTCAGATGCGGGGCTGAAACAATTGCAAACATTGGTGGATCCTTGAACTGGAACTACATATGCAGCAACTAAATAAAAACTTCTTCCGACCACATTTCATGAATATCTACTTGACCATGTTGCTTCTGACCCTCTAGCAGATGAGTTGCCGTAGCTCCATTGTCGCCTACTGTTACTTCTTTCAAATGGGTAATTTTGAACATCTGCAGGCATTCTAGATGTGCTGCTTCCACCGCGTTTCTTTTGTGCATTCCTCATCTCCTCTTCAGCATCATACCTTGAACGCTGCAAAATTAGTAAAATAAACACCAAAATTTCTTTAAATATTGTCAAAGAGCATGGTATACCAATGTCTAACAGGAAAAATTCTCTGATAACTCAATTAAAAAGATGGTTGCAATACATAAAAGTTTGTCCTTTTCTACCAAAAGGGTGCTGCACAGAAACTTGTTTATTTGAGACAAAAATAAAGCATCATAGCTAAAGTGTCTTGCGACCTTGGTAGGGTCTGAAAGTACTGCATATGCCTCCCCGATCATTTTGAAAAGCCTTTCAGCATCCTTGTGCACTTCTTCTGCTATCTCCCTCCAAACCCCATCATCACCATTATCGCTCCTTGCAAAGAATTGACCAGCCTATAAAAGAATATGTTAAAGGGTGAATAGCAGTAAGCAAGCAATAAATCACAAAATATTACATACCTTGTCAGGATGATGTCTAAGTGCAGCTTTCCGATAGGCCTTCTTAATTTCTGCTGCTGAAACAGATGGTTCGACTCCCCTGCCATTATAACCAAAATAGCTTAAAATGATTGATACAATTAATTTTACTCGGAATTAACTGTCTGGACTGTGGATTAAAAATCTTTACATTTTTAAGAGAATCATAAAATGCATGTGATGGTATATTTCCTAGATTGCATGGGTTCTTCACTATCTACCAAAAATCCAGGGCATGGAGCATAGCAAAGAGCTTGTTTCAAATAATTAATTAATTATCTTATTCCACAGAATTATTAGATAAAGGTACATGTCATATTAATTAACAAACATAACTATATGAATGTATAACTACTCAGGCTCCACAAAGTATTTTATTGTATGGTCTGGCATCAATCATATATGTTTGATTTGTTCACGCATCCTAAGTAGGGGCCAGTTCACAATCATGATGGAAATAAATCTAGACAGATAAACTTACAGAATCAGGTACATATCCAAGGGGATGTCCTTTCTGTCTTCTTCTTCTATTTCAGAAAGACGAAGGCGAGCTTGTCTCAAATCGTTTGTGCAGCTAATGGATCTGTCAGATATTCCACAATGATTGGTTTTTCCCTCTACCTGCTTAGTGAGAAGAGATACAAGTCTCTGAAGATCTCTAGCTGCTTGTCCATAATCTCTGATCATCGCATATAATGTAGCTCGCCTAGAAATAGCCTGTGAAAGTGTAAATGCAAAACCGTAAAAAGCAAGGTTATAAAACTGCAGATTAGAATATCACTGTATTAGTTTAATCATACAAATGAATATGAAATGCTTCTTAAAAAGAGCATAGCAATCATCTCAGAAAAATATTTGAGAAAAAGGAAAGAGATCTAGTCAACCAAAAACAAATGGAAATAAAAATAATTAGTAATTACAAAATGGACTGACTTGACAATACAAAAGGACCCAATCCAAGAAAATAATCATTCCGAAATGCAATAAACCACAAGAAAAGTACTTTTAATAAGTATTGTGAAAGTGCCAACTACTCGAGGACTGACAACTTCATTACATTAGTGCAATCTTCTTGCATTAACACCGAAAACAACCTCATTTCGGACTTCAAATTTTAATCCCTCATAGACAAGCAACCAACGCCAAACTAGGCTCAAAGACCAAGGTTTCAGGAGGAAATATCTACAAACCATATTCTAAACTACCAACAATAGTTCTACAACATTCTGAATGCTCAGGTCACTTTAGCCCAGCCAGTTGCCATCACATTTGTGGCAGACAGAAGCAGTTTAATCCATATACGTAAGCAAAACGTAACAATGTATAACCTAAGAAAATACATGAGGACACCATGAGCAACGCACACCAGGAATCTAAAGTAAATAAAAAATGCAACACTGCAGAAGCTGCACTTTGAGATTGATATTAACCACAGAACCAATAAGAGGGAAGAACTCATTTGGAACTTAAAATTAGAAATTTAAGTTTACAACTGGAGTCAAAAGTGATGCCAAAACTGAACTTATTTAAAATTTTCTTCTTTCATTCTTTATCCAGAAAATTTCTTTTAAGCAGAGTCTAATACTCAAATTTAACATATCTAAAGTTCTCAAAGTTCAACTAAAAAGGACCAGTCTTGAGTCTTATCACAGTTTGCACAGAAATTGGAAAAGTTCAGAAGACAGAAATCTGAATTTAAACATGTGATTTTTTAAAATTAACTGTGGAATTTAGATGTTTGTGCATCACAATTGACATAGAAAGCAATCAAATATTCTAAGATTTCCTTGAAAATTAGATAGATAGACATAAAAGATCCATTTGCTACATTTCCACAGAAAGAAACCACACAAACAAGCAAAAATATTATACCACATCAAATTCCTAATGCCCCCCACAAACAAGTAGGAAACCTGTGTGACTATGTAGAACAAAAGAAATATAAATTGATTAGAATACTAGTATGCTTAATGACCTGAAGAAGACTACTAATTTATTTGTACAAACCATGTGTCAGTTACCAAAGAGTGTTATCAACCAAACAAGAAACAAAACCAGCCCCTCCTTTTACCTAAGGAAAATGTAATAAATAAATAAAATCATCAGCAATGTCATATCAAACAGCCGTTAAGAAAACTTCAGTTTTGAGCAAACCTTTAGATAATTTCCATCAAGAGCTATAGCTAGACTGCAATCAGCAATAGCATCAGTCATTTGGCCCAACGCTTTGTACGCAGCAGCACGATTGCAGAAACAAACAGCTGTGAATGGACGTGATTCCACATTACATGACAAAGCAGCAGTATAATGCTCAACTGCTTCAGTATGCCTTCCAGCCTGAAATGCTTCATTCCCTGCAGCCTGTGATGAAGAGTAACAAAGATATCAATACATAAGCAGCATGCATATATAGTATAAAAACGTACTTCATTAAAAAAGAAATAAACAGTATAGAGGACATGCTGTCCCCTATATATGGAATAGATGCATACTTTTTTTTTTTTTTTTTTTGAATAGAAACGAATGTATTAAGAAAGGAGCAAAATACAGCAGTGGATAAGGAACTTTTTTTTTTTTTTTTTTTTTTTTGAATAGAAACGAATGTATTAAGAAAGGAGCAAAATACAGCAGTGGATAAGGAAACCACAGAAGACAGAGAAACAGACTAAAAAACAAATGCATACTTAGCAGATGCAATGGAAAAGGTGCACACAAAGATGGGAAGAAACGCATCGTTCAAGCCCCAGCTTTCTTCCCAACTAGAGAAAGCTGGAACTCTATAAAGACATAGAAAAGGTGCACACAAAGATGACTCCCCTATCCACCCTCAAACCCCATTCCCCACCACTTCACGAAGATACAGATAGGGAATATTAATATGCTGTAATTTCTTTCCGAGGGCATCTACTCATACGTTTGACCACACTTCCCGTATTTACTTAGTTGTGATGGAAGCATCCTAGTGGCAATTCCAAAAGGAACCTCCACAACAACTTCTCAAGGAGGCGTTTTCTTTTATCCAAGTTGCCTGTTCCTACACCACTCTTTTCTAGTAAACAAGAAGCAACTACCAACCTCACCAAATAATCCCTTTTCCCGTCCCCGACTGCCTCCCGCAGGAAATCTCTCACTAATTTCTCCAATCTATCCCACACTCTTCGGGATTCTAAAGACAAATAGGTAATACATTTGAATGTTTCTAAAAACCATAAATAAATAAAAATTGCACCTAATCTCCTCTCCAGTTTTGATCTTTTGAATATCAAACGTCTTCTACGTAACCATGCTCGTACCTCTATCATGACTCATGACAATAGAAACACATTGGCTTTGTACATTTCATGCTATGCATATAGAAATACACAATTGAGAGCACTATATAGAAATATGGCACAGATTGACATACCTTATGAGATAAAAGTTCACGTACAGTGAGAACAAGGGGTACAGATGATTCCAAAGTTTTTCTCCAATTCCTGGATATTCTAATTAGCGTTAGGAGCTGCAAGCACCAAAAGCAGTAATCTTTAACATAATTAAACATGTACAAATCTGGTCTGTAAGTTACCTGTATGTGGACACCTTTTCGTCTTGTTTCTCTAGTGAAGCAAGACCATCCTCAAGTTTCCCTAGATGAAAATATGATTTAAAAATCACACGGCACCGCCAGAGTTGGAAGTAAAAGTATTTGGACAGTTCAGAACCATCTGAAGAAAGGGCCTGGTAATTAGTATCTATTGAAGGGTCGTTCTTTTCAGCAGAACCAAGGGTCTGCTCGCACAGCTCAATCACCTCTTCATACCTCCGCATCTGCTAGGGAATACAGAAGTCAACCCACAACTGAGTGAAAACCATTCTGAGTTTCTGGGAATGCTTAAGTATACGGTATAACTGACTTTTAAACCACTGAATAAAGATTCACATTATCACAAAAACAATATTAGAAAGAAAAGAAAAACACTAACCATGAAAAGGGCCTCCGCTTTCATTTCAAGTAATTTTTCTGAGCTAGGGCTCATTACCAAGCCTTCAGCAATAAGTTCCAAAGCTCTCTCTGCATTGGTAGATATCTTCCATTGTAAAAGTTCAGCCGAAAGATTCAGGCATTCAGACACTTTCTGCCAGCAAATAAAAAAATCTAATCAGTTTTTCTACAAACACTTCTGCGTAATGTTTCAGATATTGATATATGTATGTATATATATATAGAGTCCTTTTCTATTGAGGGATCCCTGAAATAATCTTATTTGAGGGACACCTTGTGGGGCCCAAAACTGCCCCAAAATAAATACATTCTAATCCCAAAAGAAACTCCAAACCCAAATTTTAATCTCTCGAAAACCCCATAAGGGCTAATAATACAAGTCTTTATCCAATAAACAGCCTTTACAATTCCCTTAGTGAGACCTCCCTGACCACACTCACTCAACACCGAGTCTTTATCAACCATGAGCAATAATAATTTTGTGCATATTTAAAATCTACAATGCCTTCAGACTAAATGAACTTTAGATGAAAAGAAAGGATTTAATTAAGACCCCACCTTCAATCCTTTTTTTTATCTCCTGTCCTTTGCCCCTTATGAGCCAAAAGAGGGATTTGATAATCAGAAATTCAATATTTCTTCTTGCCTCAATCACCCTACAGAATCATGTGATGGGCAACTTAAACTACTGCTCAGAAGACGCGAAGTGTTACACCGTTTCCAGAGTTTGACCAATTTCATGTGCACAATTTACAATTTGGAATTTATTAGTTTATTATTAAGTGATGTTAGAAAAGGACCATTGTTTCCCCACGAAAAAAATACCCTATGAGACGATCTGGCTTGTATATGATATAAAATCAAATAAATTACAGTACCTGTGCTTTTTGTAAGCCGTCAGAGGCTTCTACTGCAATCTTTCGGTCCACGCAGACATCATTTGCCAACTGCAGGCACCTCCTAAAATGTTCTGAAGCATCTTCAACTTCCCCAAGGGCAAGATAACAGCTTTAAGAATTTTAACAAGAAATAAAATTAGGGAATGCATGTTATTTGACATTAAAAGCAATTAAGACTGAGGATACTCCCTATGCCACAGCTCGGAAATCAAAGAACCAATGCGCATTCAATAGGAAATTAAAAAAATGCATAATTACAAAACTAGCAGAATAACAGATGTGCACGGAAATTTTGAGGAGTGGAATTTTGAGGACCAGAAAAATATCTTACTTGGATCCAGACAATCCAAGAACAACTGCACAATATTGCACATGTACTGATAACTAACAAAAATCTAACAATCAATTACGCTCAAAATTCACCAAGAAAATTATAGCAAATTGTTTACATATTTTTTTATACGAACAACAAGCTTTATTATTGAAAATGAATAAAAATACAAGTACGTTATCAAAATAAGATGATACAAGTTCATAACATGTTTTATAGGTTTAAGTTCAGATACCTCTTTTTTAATGAAATGAAAGAAACTTTTATTAATAAACTTGTGCAATTAAAGGTTACCAAAATAAGATGAGACAAGTTAACATGTTTTTATAGGTTTAATTGCACAAACACCCGTTTTCTAATGAAACGAAATATACTTTTATTAATACCCCTGGCCCTTTAAGAGCAACATGCAGCCTGCAGACCAAAAATAAAAGACAAACAGGCCAGCTAATCAAGCTCACACCATTTTTAAAGGCCTATCCCTTGACATTACTTAGTTCATCTAAAAGGATTTGCTTTTGGGAATTTATGCATTTAGGTGTCCTGACTTTAATTCTCTTTTGCTTTTTTTTTTTTTAAAGAAGAAGCAAACTTCATTGAATGCTGACAAAACATACAACGTTGTGGACAAGAAGTCCAGTTAGAAAACATACAGGATACAAAAAATGAGAACAGACGCCTATCAAATCACCTATAGAACAATTTGGACCCCACATAGATGTGATGGCTACCTTTGATACTGAGACTGAAAATCATGATGAGTAAAGTGAAGAAAAAAAAAAGTCCTTGGGGTTAGCCCAAGTGGTGAGGGAGGGAGGGGTAATTGGTTAAAATTAGAATAGGTTCAAGGTTCCATCCCCTCCAAACAAACAAAAAAGTGAAAAAGTGATTTCCATCCCACTAATTGATTACATATAGAAGGGAAATTTTATCATGTCAACAGTCTGGCATGTTATGTTGCAGAGTATCAATCCTAATCCATGATTGCACGGAATCTTGTTTAAATGTGTGGTCCACATTGACAAATCTGACGTAAGAAAACATTTCCCACATAAACCAAAAACTACTTTAGTTCTATAAGGTTATGTAGTCCTTTTCAAAAATTTAAGTCCACCAATTGACTTTCGTTGTGATGTGGCTTAAATTTTAAGGTTACTACTTAGCGTTTTTGGTCCCATTAGCACATTAAGGTTAGCACTTTCACTTCAATGGTTTTTTTGTTTCTTATCCTATAAGGATTCCTATTCCTTACAGGGTTTGGCCTATCATGAGTAGTATATAATAGGCACACGAGGTTCTTATTTGTTGTTGAAGAATGTTAGAGAGAAAACTATGAAGAGTTTTGATAATCTTCTCATCTTTGGTTTAGGGTTTGTCCTTTGCTCTTTTGTGAGAGAGTGCTTTGGGTGTTTTGGGATTTTGGATTTGTGAGAATTAAATAAATTTGCATTAGCATAGAACTTCATACTGGAAAGTCAAAAGAAAATATCAAATAGTAAGAAGCAAATACTTACTTGGCAGCTCTAACCTGCGCCTTGAGGAAGTTGGGATCAATTCCCGCAGCCATCATACAGTCCCCAAGTGCATCTCTCAATCTTCCAAGAGTCATACGTGTTGCTGCACGGTTGCTATAGCACAGCATCAATGCCCTAAGGCAGCTTCTAGATGTCTCATTTCTAGAAATGCAATTCACCCCTTTCGTATAGCAGTCCTCGGCTTTAGACAGATCCCCATTAGAGTATGCTTGGTTTCCCCTGATATATTCACATTCAACAAAAGAAAGCTGATCTTTAGCCAGGGTTATATTACTCCACATAGAGGTCCAAGTATAACTCAAAGGAATCATACAGCGAGTTTTAAGCACGGACAAAAATGATTCATTTGATTATAAGTTCTAACCTGAGTCTCCACTTTTCACATGCTTCCTGAGCTGCAGCCGTTTCAGCGGATGGAGAACCTGATTCTTGCTTTATCTCCTTTTCCTTACAGACCCCAGAATTATCTCCATATTTATGTTGTGGGATAGACGAGTCTATTTTCTGAGAACGTCCAGGTGACATAAGTGCTGAAGCACCAGGATATGGAAAAAAATTTGCAGAGGATGATGCATATGGAACCTTAACATTTGGAACCATAACATTGGTATCTTGACCTTCCTTTACCAAATTTTTCTTTTTGTGGAGGCGTTTTGATGCAGATAATTTACTTTGAGCAGCAGAAGAGGCAGCAAAGGTGAAGTTAGACCGAGTTCTATCTTCCGAAGTTGAAGGAAAGCCAAAGTGTATCCTGGTATCAATATCATGTCTTTCCATGTTTGAGCTCGAACTGGCTTCAGTTTCTGCTGCGGTAAGGGAGTTATCGCTACTAAAGTCAACCTCCTCAGCAGCAGACTTAAAGCTTTCAGTTTCAACCTCAGAAACGGATCCTTCAAGTGTGCCTTCAACATCAACACTTCCATTCAAACCGTACTCAAAAGTGTCCGCTCTAGTTTCTCTGCTTGTTGCATCAACTTCATTTATATCCAGACGTCCTGTTGCCATAGCCAGATCTTCATCAATAGGATCATTTGAAACTGTTGGTACTGAATCAGCTGCCGAATAGTTGTTGAGTATACTAAATGACTCACCAGATGCCACAGAATTTTCTTTTGCACACTGGTTATCAGCTAATGTTTCTTGATACGGGGAAACGTCCATTGGTGAATAGGATGCAGAGGCCTCAACATTTTCCTGAGAACTGCCTTCCCTTGAAACAAAATCA
Organism: Prunus avium; assembly: GCF_002207925.1. The sequence continues at coordinate 116,887 of NW_018921556.1, read as the reverse complement.
TGCCCAGGGCCCAGATGGGCTGAGCTAGAACGTCTTGGTTTTCCGGTTGTTTTTTTCTTTCTAGTGTCCCTAAATGATTCCCCCCTTGCGCCGAATTCTAGTTTCTTATTTGTGCCAGAGAACAGGTTTGCTTTGGGATTTGGTGTTTTAAATTCTACAGAGTGTCCCCCTAAACCATCTTGCTTGCTTGTAAAGTAAAACTCATCCCTCTTCTCAGGTCTGTCAACAGCAGGCATTTCAGAAGTTCCTCCAACTGGTTCAAAATGAATGCCCCTAGACGGAGTGGTTCCGCATGATTTGGCCTCATCTTTTGGTTGGTCTGACGAAAAATCACAACCACCTGCATTCCTGCCCTGCATTGCCACCTGAAAAGGGAACTCTCTTGGTATTGGTTTATCAAGATTGTGAAATAACTTGTCACCACAATTTCCAGTTTCCACATGTTTTATAGATGTTTGATGCAACGGAGTCCCTGCATGTGATTGAGTAGAGTCTCCAGCCCTACTTCCTAGACTCCGCTTCTCCATCTTTCTCGACAGAAGAGTTCCTTTTCTTCCATCAAAAGTATCACCAACAGTTTTACCGCTTGTAAAGGCCGGATTGCCTCTGTCACTCATATCTGCATAGTCCTTTATGTTCAAATTCTTCATCAAATCTGGAAGTATATTTTCCGAGCTTCCAGAAAATGAATAGCTATCCTTTTTACTATTTCCAAAGGCAAACTTATTCACACAATCGGCATTAGGTGTGTCAGTACTGCGATCCAGCTGCACAGTCTCTTTAATGTTCAACTTCTTCAACTCATTTGGGAGTTCCGATTCCAGGTTTTGGCCCAAAGAACCACCCACATTGTCATTATTCCCCAGCCCAAACTTGGTCTTGTCAGTTGCAGTTACATTAAACTTTACATCCTTACCTTTCTCAACAGATTCAGCGTTATCGGGACCTTCAATGTTCAACTTCATCATATCCTCGGGAAGCTTTGACCCAATGCTTTCATCCATACTAGAATTCTTCCTATAATCATTACCAAAGATGAAACCACCTTTATCCAACCCCGCAACTGAACTCGAACTCACCCTACTTCTTGCATTAAAACTGAAAGGACCCTCTTTGGTATTCTGAAACTCATTGCCACTCCTGATTTTCAAATTCCTCATTTCATCAATCACTCCTTTCCCCAAACTCGCATTAGAATCCCATTTCCCCGAATTCGCATTCGAATCGCTCCTATTGTCCCCGAACATTTTTCCCTCATTCCCACTCTTAGGGGTCCCAAATTCCCCAGAGACTGAAGTCCCCGTTTCTAACCCGGATGGGACTGGATTTGAACTCTCCAAATTGGTTCGAAACGGATTGAATCCAGGACGAAACCCGGTTTCTGGGGACGCTGGGGGTTTAAAATTCTGAGCATTCAAGCCTCTTCTCACCTTCACAAACCTCGGTCTCGCAAGACCGGACCCCTGCCGCGAAAGGGACGAGGTATTGAAGCCAAAATTGGAGTTTATGTCGTTAGAATTCGAAAAACCAGAAGTTACATCACCAGCATTTGATGGGTTCATGGTGTGGGACAAGCTTTGATATTGCTCGGATTGATTTTGCAACGAGAACCCAGAAAAGTCGAACGAGAAAGGGTGAGAAATCTGACCGCTATTGAGGTTTTGGTGTTGTTGGGTGTGCGCCGGAGCTCTGGTCTCTAGCAACGGCGACGACATGTCAACGTGGGAGTCATCAAATCCGACGGTTGCGGATTGAAGATCGTGGTGTTGATCAAACCCTGGTTCTGATCAGCAAAAATGCAAAATGTTATGTATACAAAAATTTGGAGATATTGGAAATTGATTTGGGTATATATGTTTAAAGATTAGAAGGTCAAGGTTTTGCGTTTATGCGTGGATGCGAGGTATAGTTGTATGCCTTCGGTTATAAGGAACAGAGAGCAAATGGAGGTTATTTTCATTTCACGGATTGCAGCACGGGTTCTTGCGTCTATGATCCTCTCATGGCTTTTTCAAAACAAAAAAAAAGTTCACCCTCGTTTTCATTACTCTACTTTGTTTTCCTTTCATTTTCTTTTTTGGACTCTTTTCTCTTTTCTTTTTCTATTTTTGAGTAAATCTTTATTTTTCTTTTCATCCATTTCCATGAGGAAAATAAAAATAGAATTTGGAGAAAAGTTCAATTTTTATTTTTAAAATTGACATGCATCAGTTTAGGGCTAGAATTTTAAATCTAAAAACAGCCAAATCGACCGAACCGATTCAAATTGAACCAATTGTTTAATTTTTCGATACTGCCCTTCATCAGTTTGGTTTTCAATTTGATTTTTCTAAACCATCAGTATGAGCGAACCGAACCAACAATTATTAAAAAGGCGGTATATTGATAAGGTTTGTGTCAAGGGGATTCGTACCTTGACCACCAACTTGAAATTCAGAAACTCCAAACATTACTTCATAAAATGAAATATATTTAAGGGCTTTTCAATGCCCATTGAAATTAAAAATAAATTAAATTAAATTATATCTAGGATTTCTTTCCAAGTTAACCCCAATGTCTTATCTCTCGCCATCTCCCTTCTCTTGTCTTCTTCTTCTTCCCCTATCTTCTTCTACCTCTCTCTCTCTCTCTCTCTCTCTCTCTCTCAATGCATCTGGAGATCGCGTGGTCAAATGATATCGAATTCAAGTGATTTTTTATATAAATGATCTTTGAATGAATATGTACAAAATAGACAGTTTGGATTAGTAAATTACAACACGAAGCGGGTTCTACAAAAGTGTCTCTCAAATAAGCTTATTTGAGGGATCAAATCAGTCATTGTCTCTTCTCTAATCATTTTAATTTCTAGGGTCCTACTACAATGGAGCCATCGCCAACAGCCTATGTCAATCTCTCTCTCGTCTCCTTCATCTTCTATCTTTATGTCGCTCTCTCTCTCATCTCACTCTAGACGACGGTAGCTTCTCCACGTCCAAACAACGCATGCCACTACTATCTCTCACAACTCTGGTCCAGGGCTGGTCCATTGATATTGGAGGCCCTATACAAAAAGAGATGTTGAGACCCTAGACATACAAGTTAAAAAAAAACAACTCACAATCAATAAGTAGAACCAAAAACATCCTTAATTGCATCAATTACACCATAATCCATAAATAGAACCAATTCCATCCTTAATTGCATCAACTACATTTATTTTCCCATATTGATAGCCCACTCAATTGTCTTTTACATTTAATTTTTTTTTTAAGTGAAGACAGTTCAAAAACTAACCAAAAAAACAGCAAAATGAAGCTACAAACACAAGTGTTGAGTCAAAATCATAAATAGGCTTGATCTGGAAAGAAGAAGTCCAATGCTAATTCTAGGGGTGTATCCAATTCATACTTATAAAGACTTTTTTTAAGTGATTGACTTTCATAGAGTTGACAAATTCTTAAATACTTTCATAGAGTTGATAAAAGTCACTAGTAAATTGGCAAGACTTTTGCTCTTAACAATTAGTCTTAAAAGTATGGAAAAGTCATTCATTTAATAAGCTTTTTAAAAGTCATTAACTTTTTGGATACCACCAAACTTTTAAATACTCTTTAAAAGTAGTAACTGGATACCATCAAACTTTTAAATACTTTTTAAAAGTCACAATTGAATACCACTAGACTTTTATATACTCTTTAAAAGTCTAAATTGAATACCTCCAGACTTTTAAACTCTATAAAAGTCATTAAAAGTTTGAATTGGATACACCCCCTAAATCTGTTGTTGCTAATAAGAATATCCCTTCTCCAGCTATGGTTTCTCGCACTTCTTCTCCTGCTGTTGCAAAACAAATTAATATGTTTAGCAACAAAATTGACAATATGACAGTTAATCTATAATAAAAAAAACTAAATAATATTTTAGCAATAAAATTGGTAATAATAATAATGTTTATGTCTTCGTTGAAAAAATAATAATGCAAAGTACATCAACATGGTATCAATAATCGATGAATTAATTAATGGGTGATGGTTTATCAACATCATGCTACAACCCCATTTTTTTGGATTTAATATTATATTTGTAATTTCATCTATTTTATAAGATTGGATTAGGGAATTGAAAACAAAAGAGGCCCAGTTTCTTATTTTCTTTTGTCAAAATGCCTTATTTTCAAAAGAAATTTTCTATTTAAACCCCGCACTTCTCTTTGTTCACCCCAATACTTAAATCATTAAACTGTAAGTTTTATAATTGTGTAAAAAGACAAAAAAGGTCATCCAACATAATACTTAACCCTAGCATTAACACACCCCACACACCCCACCACTCTTCATATTAAGTTTTAGAAAAATACAAACTCCTCACCACTCTTTATATCCTTGAGATCCAATGTATTAAAGCACCGTGTGCTGCTAGACTATTAGGCTCCACAACTGTAGAAGATTCTTTCCAAGGCTTGAAGAGAAAGATCAATCATGACAAAATCTCATGTATACTACAAATACCTTTGCTTCAAACTGATGCCTAGCACAAGAAGAAAATCTTATGTATTTTTGCTTCAAACTTATTCCTTCAAACCGTCCTTAAACTGATGCCTAGCACATACTTTTGCTTCAAACTTTCACCCTAAACAAAATCTCATGTATACTACAAATATTGTTTAATGATTTAAATATTGGGGTGAACAAAGAAAATTATGGGGTTTAAACAGAAAATCTCTTTTATTTCTTATTTTTTCAGCTTGGGGTATATTTAAGGGTAGTTTGGGAAGATAGTGGGGTTTTCTTAGAAATTGTGAAAATTTAAATTAAAAGTTGGGGTGAACTAAGAGAAGTGTGGGGTTTAAATAGAAAATCTCTTTTCAAAAAGTGAAGTTTGGATAAGTAAAGGGACTGTTTTGGTTTCTTTTGCAAATGGGCCTAAAAAAATTTGGAGGCCCTAAATTTTTGGGGGCCCTGTACAATCGCCCAGCCTGCACAAGCTAGGGTCAGGCCTGCTCGCTCTCTCTCTCTCTCTCTCTCTCTCTCTCTTGTTGTGGTGGTTTGATGTTGTGGTTGCTTCAATTTGGGGGTTTGAGTTTTGATTTTGTGGTTGGGGGTTTCAAACTGGGTTGTTGGTGGTTCGATTGTGGTAGTTGAGTGGTGGTTGTGCTAGTTCAATGGTAGTTGTTGCTGGTTGATAGGTTGTGGTGGTAACTGACCGACATCGAAATCGTTGGTAATCGACATTTGGCCTTTACGATTTTGGCCATACCAAAGGCTTTCGATCAATAATTGGTTTCGTCATTTCTAAAAGGATTTTGGTCATCTCTAATAAATTCTAATATCAAATTACAACTAAATAGATATAATTTCTAAAAAGATATTTCAGCCATTTTTACCCCCCACAACTATCACCCTAAGAGCACTTCCACCCATTTGCCATGACAAAGAGAAAATACTATTCACTTTTCTTTTTTTTTCTTTTTTTTTTATACCTAAACAAATAATTTGGAGGAGATTTTCAGATAAGATTTTTGGTTCCCATGTGTCAATATTTATTATAAAATTCATATATCATAATTCGAATGAATTTTTTGGTATAAGATTCAAATTTCAAATTCAGATTTTAGGATCAAATTCTCGGGTGCCACATGTCGATATTTATTATAAAATACAAATCTCATATTTCAAATAAGATTTCCACCTTCTAAAATCGCGCCACGTGTCATCTCTATCTTCTAAATCTCTCTATAAAACCAGAGGCTCAACTCATACCTCTCACACCAGATCTTCTCTATCTTTTCATTTCTCAAATTTTAGATTTCGTACTCCAGTCTTAATGTTAGACATGAGGAGATGCTTAGAGAGGCAAGAGCGAGATATTAATGTCAAGCAGACGAGCTGAAGAAAAAGAGTGCAGCAAGAAGAAGATGAACAAGTTGCCATGGCAGTGGCTTTGCTCAATCAACCAAGCCAAGGCTGCCATCGTGGTTATAGGCATTCTCTTGGTAAGAATCTTTTGGAAGATTACTTTATCCCAAATTTTGTGTACTCTAATGTTGATTTTCGAGGGCAATATAGAATGCAACTCCATTTGTTCAATAAAGTCATGCATGATGTTTGCAATTACGATGCATACTTCGTTCAAAAGTGTGATGCTGTTGGGGTTTTGGGCCTTCTTCCGGAGCAAAAGCTTACAACTGTTATACGAATGCTGGCGTATGGTTCATCTGCTAATTAGGTGGATGAGATTGTTAGGATGGGGAAGTTCACTACTTTAGAGAGCTGGGTTAGATTCTGTGATGCAATCGAAACTCTCTACACCAAGGACTCCCTCCGCAAACCTACTTCTAGGGACCTCCAAAGGCTTCTATAGAAAGCCGAAGCTCGAGGTTTTCCAGGCATGATTGGAAGCATTGACTGTATGCATTGGCAATGGAAGAAAAGCCCAACTACTTGGAAAGGAGATTATGGAAACATGAAAGGGCAAAAAAGTATCATCCTCGAAGTCGTTGCTGGATTCGATATATGGGTTTAGCATGCCTTCTTCGGAGTTGCCGGATCTCAAAACGACTTGAATGTGCTAGGTCAATCCCCGGTATTCAATGATGTCTTGAGAGGTGAAGCCCCAAATATCACCTATGAAATCAACAATACCGTCTACTGGAATGGGTATTATCTAGTAGACGGCATCTACCCGAGGTGGACCACATTTGTCAAATCAGTTCCGCATCCCCGATCCGAGAAGGAAAAATTATTTTCTGCCTATCAAGAGGGTTACAAGAAAGATGTCGAAAGGTGTTTTGGTATCCTCCAAGCTCGGTGGGGAATTATTAGGGGTGTTGTGCGTATGTTTGATGAGGAGGTGCTGAGGAGCATTATGATGACTTGCATCATCCTCCATAACATGATTGTGGAGGATGACTATGATTATGATGCTCCAGACGTGTACGAACCAGATCCCATGAACACAGTATTGACAAGAATTTATGAAAGGCCCATGGGCCCAAACAGACAACCAGTGGAGCATGAACCGTTGGTTAGGGACGGTCGTTTCATGAACCGTATGATTGATCGATATACGGAGATTCAATCATCTTTTATTCATGAACGACGTCAAGTTGACTTGATGGAGCATTTATGGGCGGTGAAAGGCAATGACTGTGAATGAAGTGAAGTGAAGATGCTTTTTTTAACCTTGCTTTGTGTTGATGTTTTATTTTTAATTACGCTTTGGTTGTGGTTTATTTTTAATTATGTTTTGGTTGTGGTTTATTTTAAATTTTGCTTCGGTTGTGGTTTATTTTTAATTATGCTTTGGTTGTGGTTTATTTTTAATTATGCTTTGTTTGATGTATGCAATGTGTTGAATAAAAATGTATTTTATTGAATGATTTCTTTATTCACTCAAAGAAAAGCAATACAACTAATTAAGAATTGCTACTAATTAAATAAAAGACAAGAATTAGAACTACTTTAATACAAAACATTAAAATACAATGAAATAAAAGGCAACCAAACTAAGGGGGGTGTATTCAATTAGGATTATAAAGTGTTTTAAAAGATTTTAAAAATCCGGGTGTATTCAATTTGGATTTATATAAACTTTTAAAAAGTCTATAACAGTTTGGGTGTATTCAATCTAGACTTGTTTGAAATTTTAAAATGTCCATTTAAATGTGGGTGTATTCAATTAGAACTTGGAAAAAGTCCATTTAAATTTACTTGTATTCAAAAGGAGATAGATTTGGAAGGATTTAATTAAGTGTTGGAGTTTGAAGAATTTTTAGGGTTTAGGTATAAATAATAAAGGCCAGCATAAGTCCAACCTCCACCCCAAAGATTTCAGACGACGTGTTCTTTTTTTCTCTCTGCAGAAGACGAACCACCCTCCAAAGGTACACTCTCTCAATATTCTTGTTGGTTTTCCTTCTTCTTCCATGGTTTTTCTTGTTTGTTACTGTTCGTTGATGATTATTGGTTTATGTTTTTCTTGTTTTTATGGAGGTTTTGCTTGTTATTTGAGTGTAGCTTGTTTTTAGGGTTTCTCTTGGGGTTAGGGTTTACTGGTACTTCGGTGATGAAGCTTTCTCGAGTTCACTGTCAAGCAAGGTGAAAATATGATTGTCTCTATTTTTTTCTTTGGATTGGAAGGAAGAAACATGATTTTATTTTTTTTAATTAGCTATACGTTTTTTTTTCTTTCACCATGTGAGTGTTTAATCATCTTTTTTTCTTTGGATTGGAAGGAAGAAACAGGCTAGCCGCTCTTCAGCTCCTGCTTCTTCTCATAAAGCAAGGCCTAGTACCTTTTGGACTGTGTGTCATAAATATGTTTGTGCCTAATAAATCACAGCCATGAATTGACCGAAGGAGCCCCTTTTCTCGGCCCTGACACTTGCTCGTGAAACTAAAACGCGGCGTTTCGCCAAGATGTTTGGCCTTCCTAAAAAGCAAAGGAAAAGTTGCGAAGGCATGATCATCTCGCCCTTGATTATAGGCCGAGGCCGAAGTCGAACAAAATCACAGCCAAAGGTACTAACGTCAGATCATCAAGTGGCAGCAGGGTCCCACGCTTCATTTAATGAAGCAACGCCTCTGTTTATTGCAGCAAACCCACTGGCCACGAATAAGCATTTAATGCACGAGAGAAGGTGGAAAGTGATTGAAGTCAGGATTTGGTGACAGGAATCGGAGTGATTAGACGCAGACATTCTCACAAGAATTCTTGCAGCTTAAGAGATTAGGTCACCAACTATCAGAACTATAAATGCGTCTCCATGGCCAGAAGCGCAGAACCCACTATTAGGGCGGCGGCCGAGATTCACCAGGATTTATGGGGTCACACCACCATGCTTCACGATCCCAAATGTCGATTGGACTACCCACTTGCTCTAATCAGGCTCCACCATGCAGATTTTCAGCCTTGATTACTCCTCCAAGAACTCTTCCTATAAATACAAGGCTCAAGCTACATTCAAAGGGTTCAAACACCAAACAAAAGCCTCCCACGGAGCAAATTATATTTTCCCGTAATGCACTTTCAATATCTTTACTTGCTTTCCTAGGAGTAGCGTTGGATTGTAAGGAAAATCCGTTCATCAATATATCATACGACCCTTGATTTTCAAGGCGCCGGAGCACCATCTCTGTTACTCTCTCATTCACCCCATATATCATACGACCGTCGCTCCCTGAGCAACGTGCCGGAGCAACGCCCAAAAATCCACCATCAACACCACCATTAAACGGCCTTCTAGCTTAGGCCGTGAACCTGACGGCCGAGATCAGTTCCTCTCTCAGCCACAATCGTTTGATTAGGAGTCGAACCCAAACAGGCGCACCACTTAACCATTTTTCATCCGCATCACCATCTCGACGCACGGTAGACCGTGCTGGCACGCCCGCCCACAACCGCACCGCATCCAAAAGCAGGAAGCCACGTGTTAACGCACATCCCCTCGGCCCGGAACCCCAGGCCTTGAGATTTGCGCAGCCGACAAAATACAAAATGCAATATGAGTATCTCATAATTTATCTTAGTCATAATCTTCTTTGCCCCAATTGCCATGAACCATTTCTTACTGTAGAAATAGTTCCACCGCCTATGAATGGTTCCAAGTCAGCCACTGCATGGAATTCCTCACAGTAGCTACAGACTCCAAAGCATGAAACAACTAATAAAAACACATTTAATACAAGGAGGAGTAATGCCACCTCCGCAAGTTTCAACGCACTTGAATCATATAACCAAAACAGCTTTCAGTGGAGTCCATTCTTGAAAGTATCCGGTGCTTCTACGGCTGCCCAAGCTGCAAGCGTGGTTCAGTAGGCCTGTAACAAAAGTGATAATGTCTATGCAAATTGCTCTGAATCTATAACAAAAGTTCATACAAAAATATGGAAGTCTATAATAAAAGTTTATGCAAGTTTATTAAAAATCCGGGTAAAACCTATAGGAAATCTATCACTTAAAAAAAATCTTTCAAAATCTTATACAAACCTAATTGAATATACCCCCTAACTTAATGGTTTTGATCATTTAACCAATCGGTGTTGCTAGGTCCATCGTCACGGAAAAGTCTTCTTCTCGTAACATCCCTTCATTCTAGCTTCCAAAATTATTTTGTTTCAGGGGACATATGGCTTGTATCCATGGCCATGGTTTCCCAATCATTCTTCTCAATGTCTTGTTTGCATACATACTCCTTTTCTCTTGCATATTCTTCATTCATTGTCTTCTCGTCCGCATCTTTTTTCATGTCTAATTCAATTCTCATGTTGCCATTCCTTGCAATTTGCTCCAAAAAGTTTGCAACATCACTGTTGGAAGTAGTCCCTCTCTTTGCCTTCACCGCCTTTCGACCAATAGGCCTTGGCTCCTTTTGGATTGATGAGTCTTGACTCATTAGGGAATCCAAAGGCAAATCGGATGTCGTTGAATCATGGAGTGACGTCTCGTTCAACACAACGGTCGGACCCGTGGGAATAATTCTGAATCGTTTGCAATTTTTCACCACCTCCCAACATTGTTGATGGTTGAAAGATTTTTTGCCTTGTCCAATGGCACTGAACCACATTTGAGCTTGCATAATCTATGAAGAAGAAAAAAATGGAAATGCAAGTAACATTACAAAAATATTGCAAATGCAAGAAACGTTAAAAAGAATATTGAAAATGCAAGAAACAAAAAAACATATTGGAAATGCAAGAAACATTAAAAAAAAATTAGGACATTAAATTTAATAAAACGGAAATTACAAAAAATTTACCTCATTGCTAAGATTTTCGCCGCTTCGATGGTTGTCCCTCGCTTTTGACAACGCATCTCTCCATTTCCCCAACTCTTTATTCAAAATTTTCCACCAAATATCTGAGGCCATTTCTGTACAAGTCGAACCCAATTTTTCACAAAATACCGCATGAATTTTTTTTCACATATGACAGAATTTCATCTCATTGCCCGTGACTGGACAATGACCAACTTGGACCCAAGACTCACACAACAGAACATCTTCCATGGTTGTCCACGTGCCTTCGGCTTCGACGGAAGATGCCATAAGATGGTGAATAAAAATGAAAATTGAAAGTGAAGAAAAATTTATTTAGAAAGTGAAAAATAATATAAGGAGAAGAAAATGTATGAGGATTTGGTGTTGAAAGTGATCAACATTGGTAGGTATTTATAGATAAAAAAAATTAGAATTTTTTGATAATTTGTTTCAGATTTTTTAAGCAGTTGGATTTTAGGGAAAAAACGATGGGACGTCAGCAGCCTTCAGGCTGGAGGTCAAGCTGGTTTAGCCTGCGGGCTGGCCCGGTTACGTGGATCCCATAGCTTGCCTTGGCAAGCGTGGCCCGCTGGAAGCTCTTCCCTGGGCTTGGTCCCTGTCCTACCCGTGCTGGAGGCAATGGATGGAAGGGCTCTAATGGAACTTAACCCTTCGAACTAATGTTTCATCCGGTTAGCATCTAAACATATGTAAATAACAAATTTAACCCCTTATGTCAAATTTTTCGAATTTCATCTACTTTTCCATCTAAAAAAGTTACATGCTTGGCACATTTAGATAAATTAATAAAGATTGAATACTTGGACAATTTTTTAAATAAAAAAAAACTATAGAATAAAAAATCTCTACCCATCCCACATTCCCACCCACCACCTACCACCCATCAAGAGCTCAATCTATGATATCTCTCTCTAATTGGTCTGTGGTCGCCACTAGAGACTACTCTGTCTTCCCTCCAATCAACCAAGAAATTCTCCACCTTCCATCGCAACCAATGAACAATAACCAAACCCATCTTCGCCATCACCATCTTCTCCATCATTATCATCTTCATCTTCGTTGTCGTCTAGTTCCGATGAATCAAACTCGATTTATACGATGCCACCCGATACCCAACCGCAGTCAAATCGGGTTTAGAGGTCAACTCTTAACTCTTAACTTTAACTTTAGAGTTAAATGTTGCAAGGCTTTTTATCACAAATGGTCCTTGACGTTTACGAAATTATCACGAATGGTCCTTGAGGTTTTTTTGTGACACTAATAGTCCTTAATGTTTGGACTTTTTATCACAAATGGTCCCTGCCGTCAAAAATTCTGTTAAGTGTATGATGTGGAAGACAAGTGGAGCCCACATGTACAATCACATCGTAACATGTGGATTAAATAAATAAATAAATATTTTTTTTGATGAAAATCCATTAAAAAACCATTTAGAGAGTAGAGAGAGAGAGAGAGAGAGAGGGAGAGAGGCTAATGGTTTTTTAATGGATTTTCATAAAATTAAAAAAAAATTATTTATTTATTTAATCCACATGTCACGATGTGATTGGACATGTGGGCTCCACTTATCTTCCACATCGTACACTTAATAGAATTTTTTACGGCAAGGACCATTTGTGATAAAAAGTCCAAACGTTAAGGACTATTAGTGTCACAAAAAAACCTCAAGGACCATTCGTGATAATTTCGTAAACGTCAAGGACCATTTATGATAAAAAAACCAATGTTACAAAACAAAAATAAGGAAAAGGGAGTTCAACTCTCTAGAGTTGCTCACTAGATCAAATTACTTGACACATCTACACGTTCAGAAGTTCATCACCTCTACATTCTAAACAACTACTCTGCACGATGAACCCCTACGCCATAAAATGGTGTACCGAGTCACATGAAAAACTCGATATGCGCCACCAAAAGTAAATCCACCGGATGTTTAGTCATGGCAAATTTTCATCGGGAGCTTCGCATGCAGACAATTTCTCAACTAAACTATTCATCATTGCCATTTTATAACCTCCACAATGTATCTTATATAGTTCTTTCATCCATTACTAACACTCCCACTACAACATCACTACCATTGTCTTCAAGGCACATCACACGTCCAATGTTCTTTTGAGGTTGTTCTTTTTCAAAAATTCAGGGTATTATTGACATTTTCATTCTTTATGCTAAATAAGCAAACTCTGATTGCTCCTATCAAACGTGGAGTCCCGGTCCACCGGGAAGGGATTTTTTCTATTGATTTTTTACTCCCTTCTAGCCTTACCCTTAGGGTTCTTCTCTTTCTCCTTGCTGCATTATTGGTACAATTAATTTATCATGTGACTAAAAATAAGATATGAAAGTAAACATTTCAAGCATATTCAGAGCATGACAGTATGACAATTTGCAGCCGACATGCCCCTATCAAGGTTCTGGCCAGCTAAAAGAAAATTCTCACGTGGCTGACAATTTTTTTTTAAAGATGGCCACCCTTATAGAGCTCAAAGCATGAGTACTAGGTATAAAGTGAAAGAGGACACCGCACCAACTTACAACCCAAAACATTTCACTAAAAAGATTGTCATAGGGCACTTAGGAAAAAGGGAAAAAAAGAAAAAGAAAAAGAGTAAAGACTCTAAGAAAAAAACACACGAAACTAAACCCTAAACCCTTCTTCTCCTCTCCTCTCCACTTCCTCTTATCTTATCATAATCATGACCGCTCATCTTCTCAAACTTGTTTATTAAGCCCCCTTCATTGTCTCAATTTTTTGCTTCCTCTTCAGATTTGCGGTTAATAGGTTAGTCCAAATATATTATCTTACATTTCCACATCTTGGAAAAAATAGAGTTTGAACCAAATCCTTCCTGAAGGAAAGAGTACCACCCATGCTATGAGTAACCCATATAAATTAAGTAATAATTCTTAATATTTATTCTAATTCTAAACTAGAAACTAATTAAATTACAGATAATGTCCAAGTCTTGCCACAATATGGACAAGACACATATGAATGAAAATTGGGATAGAGGTGTTGTTGGTGTTGACACGTGGAGGACTTGGGATTAGAGGTGTTGTTGGTGTTGACATGGATCCATGAGTAACAGATGGTGATGGTGTGATATTCCCAAAATCCACAGGAAACGACGTCCTTGGAATTTCCCCATGCTTTCACATTTGTCATTCACTATATAGTGAGTGCAATCCGGGTGAGAACAACCAAAGAAGAAATGCCCCAATTTCTACCATGACGAGGTAAAAGAGAACAAGTTAGATCTTGGTCTTGCTTCTTGGTGGTAATCAAGGCAGTGGTGCCTCTTCAAAAATCACATTCCCCTGCACCACATTATTAAACAATAATGTTTCCAACATTTATAGTCTCATATGTTATGAAAATATAAAGCAAGAAAGACAACATGCATATGCAATCATTTCAACCAAGAACTAGCATAAGAAATCACATACTAATCTTTTGTGTCATGTCCATATTGTGTCAAGACTTGGGTACATGATGCTTATTTTCTATAATTAACTTATATTACTATTACGCTAAATATTCATACCTATAGCCCTTAATTTCATGTCTGGTTGTTAGAACAATTTGTGAAAGTAGTTAAAATAGTTTTATGATTATGGTGTGTCTGCCAAATTATGATATGACTTTGAGGATTTAAACTGTTGATTTAAATCCAATCAAATAATTGCAGAGATGGGTATGTTGGCATGTTGTTAGTTTTTTGGTTTATGGACCAGTTTTCAGTTAGTTTTAAAATTTATTTCAAGTCTATGAATTTCTTGTTATAGTGAATTGTCTAAATAATTAACTAGAATGGTTTTAATGTTTTTTTTGATCATGTAGTACAGTCGAATGTGATTTTTGAAGTGGCACCCACTAGATCATCGCCTTCCATGCCTACAAGCAAGATCCAGCTTGTTGTTTTGTGCCTTATTCTAGCAGCTATTAGTGTGGGTCTTATGGGGTTGTTCGTAGGCTCTATATAAGCGAACGGTGAATCATAAGGTAGAAGGGGATTCGAACAATGTCATCTCTTCTTGAGTATGTGAATATCACACCATTTGGTACTCATGGATCCAACCCCACACTAATAGCACCACGAATATCAAGTGCTCCATGTGTCCTCATCAGCTACCCTGAATGTGGATTTTTGAATTGTCTCACATATTATTCATTTGTGTCTTGTTCATATTAGGATAATAATTGGGCACATGATGCTTATGTTCTTTAATCAGCTAGTGTTTGGTTAAATAACAAAAAAATGATGTTACTATTAGGATGAATACTGAGACTTATTGCACTTAATTTCATGTCTCATTGTTAGAACAATTTGTGAAATAGTTGTGCTCCATAAAAATAGGACACATAATCTTATTTTGTTTTTAATTTTAAGGTAGTTTTGGTTATATGCGCCTGTTCAGCATGTTGGTCGCCATGTTGAAGATCAGTCCTCAATTTGTTACGATAAGTATGATCTTACACTTGAAGATTGGTTACAAAATGTCAAAATTGTTTAATTATTAATGAGAATGACAAGGACACGGTTGATTTAATGGTTGGTAGTGAGTGTGTTTGTGATTTGTGGTGCAAACAAGTTCGGTTAGTATTGCTTCTTTGTGTTATATCAATTACAAGGCATAAAGTGAAAGAGGACATCGCACCGACTTACAACCCAAAACGTTTTACTAAAAAGATTGTCATAGGGCATTTGGGAAAAAAGGAAAAAAAGAAGAAGAAAATGATTAAAACTCTAAGAAAAAACACACGAAACCAAACCCTAAACCCTTCTTCTCCTCTCCTCTCCACTTCCTCTTATCTTATTATAATTATGGCCGCTCCTTTTCTCTAACTTGTTTATTAACCCCCCCTTCACTTTCTCGATTTTTCACTTCCTCTATAGATTTACAGTTGATAGATTAGTCCAAATATATTATCATACATTTCCACTTCTTAGAAAAAATAGAGTATGAACCGAATCAGGACCCATGCTACGAATAACCCATATAGATGAAGCAATAAGTCTTAGTATTTATCATAATAGGAAACCAAAAACTAATTAAGTTACGGATAATGTCCAAGTCTTGCCACAATATGGATAAGACACATATGAATGACAATTGAGATATCCACATCCAAGGCAGCTTAGGACACGTGGAGGACTTGGGATTAGAGGTGTTGTTGGTATTGAATGGATCCATGAGCAGCAGATGGTGAGGGTTCGATATTCCAAGAATCCACAAGAAACGGCGTCCTTGGAATTTCCCCATGCTTTCTCATTCGCCATTCACTATATAGTGAGTGCAATCCGGTGAGAACAACCAAAGAAGAAATGCCCCAATTACTACCATGACGAGGTAAATGAGAACATGTTGGATCTTGGTCTTGCTTCTTGGTGGTAAGCAAGGCAGTGGTGCCTCTTCAAAAATCACATTCCCCTGCACCACATTATTAAACAATAATATTTCTAACCTCCATAGTCTCAGATGTTATGAAAATATAAAGCAAGAAAGACAATATGCAGATGCAACCATTTCAACCAAGAACTAGCACAAGAAACCATTTAGATGAATTCATTTTCTTTTCTTTTTCCGTCAATTTTGAAATAGTATAGTGTACAACCACTACAAAACAGAATGCTTTTAGCGAGAGCGGTTTGTGGTCGAAAAAGGTCTTTTGCAGTCGGAAGTTTTCGGAAAAACGTTGGTTGGAAATAGTTTTTTTCCGACCACACCGTCAGAAATAATATATTTCCAACTCCCATATTTCGTCAATATTGCTTAAATTTCTATCGGAAATAAATTTTCAAAACGACTATACAAATTCATTTCCAACCATAACTTTGGTCACACAAACTTACGCAACTATTAGGAATAGTTTTTTTTTTTTAATCAAGATCTTTATTTTTTCGACGCTATATTTTCCACCAATGACTATTTGTCGAAAATAGTATTTCCAACCCTAAATTACTATTTGTGATCAATATAATTTGTCAGAATTGTGCATTTCCAACATGGAAGTGTGTCGAAAAAAATGTTTTTCCAACCACATTTATATCAATTATCAAGGGTAAAAAGTTGTCGGAATGTACGAATATTTTGTAAAAGAAATATAAAAAAATATTTCCAAGTAAAAATTGTTGTCTGAAAAATAATATATATTATTATTAGTAAAAGACCAATGTAACAAATTCCAAAAACTCATTACAATCCTAAGATACATTATATCACTAGTCCACGAAGACCACTTCCAACCGAATAAGGTGTTTAAATGCAGCTTTCAGGTCTTCATGTGACTTGTATGTAAATACGGCTTCCTTGAAATGCAAAACCTTATCTCATGATTCAAGTACATACAAATAATTATGATCCTGAATTGAAAACATATAAATATTCTTTTGGAAGGAAAAAAATATTATGAGGAATCAAAATACATAATATATGCCTTAACTGAAATAAAGAAACAAGTGATTGAACTAAATTTTACACACAACAGAAAGTGGCTTCTTATTTCAATGTTATTTCAAACGCAAACTCAAAATTTTAATCACGATTATCACAAATTGATCTTTATGAGGTAAAAAAAATGATTAAAAGTTTAATAACATACCTGAAACATGACAAAATGGATTAAATGAAGACTGAGGCAACAAACTGCTTCTAGCCCCTCTCACGTCACACACTCGGCTCCCTCGGGCTCTCAAGAGCCTCCTCCTGCTGGTCCATCCGCTCATCCTTCTGCTCCGAGCGATCCTCCCTCTCTGATCGTTAAAAGGTTCTCTACTTCCTCTGTGCAAACTCGTTTCGACTCTGTCACTATCTTTCGAAAAATTCTGTTTGAATGTGTGTTTATTCTCCGCTCTATGCCTAAAGATTTTCTAGCACTTATCAATAGGCTCTCTCTCAAACTTCTATGCACACACATTCACTAGTTTAATGAACACATTGTGAAGGAATTTTATGCAAATATTCCCTCTTATATTGACATAGATGATCAAGATCAATCCATTTCTGTCCTTCGTAGAGGAAAATATGTCTCTGTCAGTGTCCCTATCATCGATTCCTTCTTCAAACTACCCCACACCTCTGCTGCCCTATCTCTTGTGTTCTGGAACAAAGCCGAGTCAGTTCCTTTAGAGCAAATCAATTCTGCTCTATTCAAACCTGACAGTCCTGTCAAACCTAAAGGTCCCTTCACCATTGGCAATATGACCCCTTTAGGTAGATGTCTGTGTTATCTGTTAAAATCCAATGTCTTTGCTCCTACCAACAAATCCAGAATGCCGAATCCCTTGTTGGCATGGCATATCTCATGACTTCTTCCTCAGACCCTGCACCCATCAGCTGACTCATTTTTAACAGTATCTTACATGCTGGAGTTCAAAACAAGAATGACAAATCTACTTGTCTTGTCTTTCCCTCCTTGATTACATCTCTTGCTCTTCAAGCCGGGTGTCCTGTGTTTTTCTCTAACTCCAGACGTCTTCCTCTCACTGTGGATGCCACCACTTTCAAACGCAGTGATGCTGCCTCCACCAGATCAAAACGCCCGCCTACCATTGCTTCTTCTTCCAGTTCTTCCTCTAACACTGCAATTCTTGCACTACAATCCAAACTGGACACCATGCATAATCTGTTAAAAGAAATGTCCAATGCCATTTCTGCCAACCAAGCCTCCATCATTGCCATTCAAAACTTGTTGGTGTCTCATGGTCTCTAGGGTGTTGTTCCCTCTTCAAAAACTGTTGTCCCTTTTGCTTCTCTTGATTCCTCTGATCCTACCAACTCTGTTGAGGAAGACATTGCTGATTCTGCCTCGGATGAGGACTTCATTAGCACGCTTCTCAAATCTCACAAGCGAAAATCTACTGAAGAAGCTCTTGGTGAATCTGGTAATCCTTCCCCAACTCCTGCTGCTTCTCCAAACATTCCTACGATGAGGAGGAAGCTTCCTGCTAGGAAATGTCGGATCTAATACTAAGAGGGAGCTATGTGCACATACTAAGGGGGAGCTATGTGCACCTACTAAGTTGGAGCTGCTGTCCCTTTGTCTTTTCTAAGACAAAAAGGGGGACAATTTTGGGGGACAATTTCAATTCTGTGTTGCTTTTATAAAACTATCTGTTAAACTTATATTTAATGGCTTTTATGGATTGTGTGTATATGGTGGAATCATTTAACTCTTCTTGTGAAGGTTGTGCAGGTACTTTGTCAAAATCAATAGGTTATTACTGTTGTTATACTAGAATTGAATCTTATGGTTTTGTTTAAGAAAAGGCCAAAGTGGGAGATTGTAAGGATTGTATTTTTAAGTTTGGCTCTTCTCTTGTAATTTTACAAAACCATTGTATTAATTCTTAGTTTCTAAGATAGATTAGAGGTTAAGCCTGAAATAGATTGAAGATCATCCCAGTCCTCACGTTGCTGCCAAAGGTAAAACTCACATGCATTTTCACTGGATTAATACATGTTCACATGTATTGATCCAACTTTCATTTTTGCTTGTTTGCTGCAACATTTCTCTTTATTTCAGGTTTAACGCTTTTTTAATCCTTCCCTTCCAAAAAGGGCTGACAAACATGTGAGAATAATTTACTTACTCTCAAACGGTTTTGTTTTCTAAAGATTCAAGCATTTCATTTGTTTATTAGTTTTTAACCCATACCTCTTGGTTGTTATCTTCTTGTCTACCACCTTCTCCAAGAGATGGGTTATAAACTATTTTTTTAATTCCACTCTTCAGACCTTGATTCAAAAGTGCGGCTCCTTGGGTTTATTAAAAAGACAAACACATGCCTTCTGTTTTATTCTCTGAGCTTGCTGTTTGTGTCTTGCACCGCTCCTTGGTTGAAATGCTTAGGACAGTAGCTTTAAATTAAAATATGTTTTTAAAACTCTCTATATAAGCTACGTGTTGGATAGACTTGGGTTTTAAAAGGGAAAATCATGCATTTTGAATAGATGTCACTTGCCTTCCTTCTAGTCATGCTTTTCAACTGAAAAACCGAGTGGGAATAAAACTCTGAAAAGAGTTTCTTTCCTTTCAGCCTAAGTTCATATTCTTGAGGGTTATGAGAATGATTGCATTCAAATAAGTGCTTCCCCAAGATGACTTTAAATCTTTAATGGCTTACTGTTTTTCTTTACTTCAATCTTTACAAATGTTTCAGCTAGTATATGTTGCTTGAGAGTATACGATTGATAGTATACATATAAACTTCTCCAAGTATAAATTTACAAGATTTCGGCTTTAAACTATTTCTGTGTTGTTGTTATGTTGAATTAAACTTTATGCTTTAAATACATTACTTCTAGTTTATTCATCACAACACTTATGTTTCATTCGTCTAGCTCAATCATGCTCTATGATTGAGATAGATGAATTTGTGAAACCATAACTCACTCCATACATCAAATTACATACAACTAGAGCTTGGTGCTCTTGAGAGGATTTGCGGCTAAGAGAAAAAGAAATGGTATGTGCTGAAAGGTTGATTGAAGCTGCCTATAGGTGATAGATTGAGCTAAGTCTTTCTTCATTTTCTTGTATTTCTTAATGAGTGGATTGGATCTCTCCTAGCTTGGTGCTCCCAGTTTTTTACCCACTTGGGTTTTCAGGGTCAACAACTCTTGTGTGTTGTTTACTTTCAGCCGTTAATTGTCTTACCTTGTTAATCACTTAATTGTTTGTTGTGTTTGTGTATGAATCAACAAGAACTTTTTAATTTGGTTGGTCCTTGACCTATAGCCCAATCATCGGGAAATTAGGAAACCTTACCTCGTGTCCAGCTAGCTTAACCTTGCGTGGGTTCATCCACGAAAGTACGCAGAGTAGAACACCTAATTAAGATAATTTACTGATTAAAATTCACTGGAAATCCCCCCTCCCCCCCTTTTAGATACAAACATAGAAAGAATGAAGATAGAATATTTATGTACTTTAAAGGACCTAACATGATTCATTGAAAAAATTGCATGGTTGTGAGAGGTCTCAAAATGGAAAAAATATATGTATAGATAAACATACTATTTTGCTATTAAGATTGTTCCAAACTTTCCAAAATAGAACATTAAGCTACATAGGAACCAAAAGTTCATCCCAAAATAGAAATAGGTTGGTTCGGTTGCCTAGTTCAATGAGGGAATGAATTACAATCTTGCAAAGTTGGCAAAGCTAGAGCTAGATAACTAGAGTTGGGGCCACAACATGATAAATGAATCTTATTCGAGTCACCTCTTGGTCAAAGGGGTTTTTTTATGTAAAAAAAGATACTTCAAATTTATATGTTTGAACAAAACTCGTAAGTAGTTTTTTTACAATTTTTATGTAAAAAAATAATAATTGTGTTCATATACAGTTGGATATATATTTGAAAAGGTCTAAGGAAAGAGAAGACATATAACACTTGGTTCTTGAAAATGAAATGTAGGTGTTTCTTCAAGAGGTAATTGCAGCAGTTATAGATTTCCCAGAAATTTGAATGAAACAAACAATAAAGCAACCACAATCACACAATCTGCTACTAAGTTCTAACCTCAAATCTAACTTTGGGGAGAGAGAAAACATGCAACAATTATATGAAACAAATAAGAAATATATGATGAAGAGCATGCAACAATTAGACATTTCCCATAAACTTGAAACAAAAGAGAAAATACATACATCGGGGGTAGCAGGGGTGGGAGGTGGTGCAAGTATAGGTGCATCGATTATTTCAACCATGAGAGCAACAACAACCAGCAGAAGAAACCACTTGGACGAATCCATTTTCTTTTGCTTTTTCCTTCACTTTTGAACAAGTATAGTTCACAATAGAGAATGAATGAAGATACAATATTTTTTGTTGCTATAGATTAACATGATTCATTGAAAAAATTGCAAAGCTATATGAGGTCTCAAAATTTTAAAAAATATAGGTATAGATAAAGAGACTATTGGGCTATTATAATTTTCTTAAACTTTCCAAAATAGAATGTTAAGCTAACCTTAAAAGTTCATCCCAAAAGGGAAACAGGGTTGTTGGTGTGTAATCCTTCAGCCGCAACTTGGAGACAAAGAAACAATAAAAATGTTTATTTTAATAGTTGTTTTCAGTTTAAATGTACACCCTTGGATCATAGTCCATGTGGCAATACTCTTTTGTATCTAGCTTAAGTGATAGATTAAGACATGTGGCATCATCTCATGGGATGATACCAATTAAGGGCTGAGATTTTATTTCAAGTTGTTGATTGAAGGATCTCCTTTCCTCTTCCATGTATAACGGCAACAAACTCTCCATTGAGAGTGCGTGTGTGAATTCCAGATTTGATTCCATCATTCTCTCTCTGAAATTCTCTCTACATTCTCTGCAAGTTTCAAAAGGTTGCAGAAAATCTCTATTAAAATACACAGAAAACACACAAACAGTAACAAGGGTTGGTTCAATGGGGCTTTGAATTTCAGTCTTACAAAGTTGGCAAAGCCATAGCTAGCTAACTAGAGTTGGGGAATTAATGCTATACCCTCCATTTCTATTTCTTCTTTTGTCTATATGGACTGGATGGATTCCCTCTTTGTGTAAGAAAAGTGGTTGATTAGGTAAAATATATTATTCTACTCTACAAACTAGAAAACTAGAAAATTAATATATAAAAAAACCTAAATGTGGAATTATAGGGGTATTCTTAGTTGGGTGGCATTGAAGCAGGTTTGAAACTTTGTGTGATTGACAGTGTGGTTGTCTTTAAAAGTGGGAAGTGGCCAAGGAAAGGGGGACCAATAGAGCCCAAGAGCTAGGTAAAATTTTGCAAAATTTACTTGATTAATTAATATGCTAAAGAGAATGGAAAATAGTACAAATAAAATAACTAAGAATCAAGTTTAAAGATATGAGACATATTATTTAATGCATTCAACTCCCATTTATCTCTATGTTCCAATTACAGTCATGAGCAATTCAATTACGCGCATTTCATCATAGTCAAAACACATGCAGCCTTAAAAACCTATTTTAGAGGAGAGAAATAGGAATAAGTGATAAAAACATTCAAAACTAATTAACACTAAGTTCTCTCCCACAACTTTTCACTTACCTGTCACATTTGGAAAAATACATCTCTACTAATTTCCTCTATATTAACAAGTTGAGTTGCTATGGATCCGAGGAGGGAGAGTCTTGTGTCGAATGATATGTTGCAGGGTTTTATGGAGGTTAGATGTACTAACCGCGCACTGAACTTCTCTAAATCCATCTCCATAAATTTTGTCAACTCTGGTTGCCATCTTGTACGCATGAAACCTTTTCAAAATCTTCATAAACTCAGCCTGCTCGATTGTGTAAGAGTCCAAATTATTCTTTCCCTCATCACAAAACCATTCCAACCACAGGTGTGCCATCGCTTCGCAAATACCTTCGCACACTCTGCTTAGTCTGCTATCCAATTTCTTACAACCTATTACAATTTACAAGTACATAAACCATCATTTATAGAATAAAATATAGGCTATATATTTCACTAATTATGAGGGGAAAATAGCTTAGAAAAAATTAATCATTCAAAGAAAAAAAATGATGTTTCATTACAAGAGAAAAATGGATGAAATTAAAAAAAATTAATCTTTTGTTCGAACCTTTAAGAAGTAATCATGCATGCATCATCTCATATGCCAATGTCGCACCCATTATAACACTGCATGTAATGAAACATTTATTGTATAAATTCGTTTTTGAGAGGAAACAAAATTTAAGGTACTATTTATTTGTTGTGATATTTATTCCTAAAGATTTCATAACTGTTATTATTTAAGAATTTGAGAAACTGATAGGGCAATTTTGACTCAACACTATTTACAAATGTATAATGATGGAAAAATCGATGGTTATATAATACATATAGAGTAATGCTGAAGTACAAAAAAACCAAGTATCTCATTTAAAAAATACATATGTAGCAAAGCCAAGATAAAGAATGGGAATCACAACTAAATATTCTTACAATAAAAAGAATACTCTCTTGTGTTCCAACTATATCACAACTAATTTTGTCAGTGGGTGGAACATCACTTTCTACCATCTGGAACGCCTGAAAAATATACAAATACAACACATGTACTCCATGAATATTTACTCACTTAACATAACAAAATAAGTAATAGCTATTTTATTTGCATACCTTCATTCCTTTTCTTTTATTAGTATTTTTTTCTTGAGATGTGCTCTTCTTTTCTCCTTGTTTTCTCTTTCTAACAATTTGTTCCATTTTAGATTGCTTCCTTTTAAATGGTGGTCGACCTTTGCTTCTGACTGCTAACGGGGTAAGTATCTTCTTCGAATTTGAAATTTCATTAACACAATTGTCAAAGCTCCTACCAGTTGGTGACTCGGGAGTTGGTTGAGTACTCCCACAAACGTTGTCCTGGTTAGACAATTGCTCCTTTAGTTTCTGCATCCAAGCCATCACAATCACACACTTTTCTTCAGAATCAGTTGCCAACTCCTTAATCTCATCAAAGGTCTTCTGCATCTTATCACACTGATGTGCTTCAAGTGTGGCATTTGACTCATTATAGCTAATTTTAATCTTTGTGTGACGTCTTGTCACATCTTTCCTCCATCTTCGCAAGATGTATTTATCTGGAATTAAATCCATCTTATGCTTAATCAAGACATAAATGGCATGTCTGCATAATATTCCCTTAAACTCAAACTTGGAACAATTGCACTTAACTTCGCTGTCAAATTCATGGAATATGACTGTAAAGTTTACACTCTCTTTTTTTCCCGCAATTATCATATCTTTAGATATTTGATACTTTAAAAACACACCATCTTCCTTGGTATCAACTACCTCACAATACATTTTACCTGTTAATTCATCTTGGAACTCCTTGAATTTTGCAATAGTGTACACACCTTGAGCTTGTTTCTCCATAAAGTAGTGGGTGCTACATTGGATATCTGCAGAGGAAGACTTATAATCTGCTTGGTTCTCTTTTTCTACCTTAGTCATCAATGCATTTTCATATTGTTCCACAAATTGCTTCAGGGTAGTCTTAGAATTTACGTGGTCATCAAAAAATGCATTCATACTCTCACTTCGTTGTGTGGTAGACATGCCCGCCCAAAAACTTCCTTTCACAAAGCTTGGCACCCAACGACGTCTTTCATCATATAAGCCTCGTAACCAATCATTACTCTGTAACTCATACTTCTCAATCATCTCTTTCCAACGATCTTCAAACTCAATATTGGTCAATGAATCATACACAATGTTCTCCAAGGTAAATTTAATAGATTCATAGTGTTTATAACTCTTAAGCTTTTCATGAAGCTTCTTCATTATATGCCATAAGCACCAACGATGCCTAGTGTTAGGAAAGACAATCTCAATAGCATTTTTCATGGCCCTGTCTTGATAAGTAATTATCCCACATGGAGCATGCCTAGACATGCATGCCAACCACACTTTAAAAAGCCAAACAAATGTCTCAGTATCTTCACTTGAAATCAGTCCACATCCAAGCAAAATTGAATGCCCGTGATGATTGACACCTACAAATGGAGCAAATGGCATGTCATACTTATTCGTCAAGTAGGTCGTGTCAAATGTAATGGCATCACCAAATTCCTCATATGCTGCCCTACTCCTGGAATCTGCCCAAAACACATTCCGTAACCGACCACTTTCATCTAGATCAATTGCATAAAAAAAAATTTGCATTTTGAGCTTGCATCTTCAAGAAATACTTTTGAATTGTAGTTGCATCTCCTTCCCCAAGCTGTAATCTTCTAACTTTGTTAATGTAATTTCTACAATCCTTTTCCATGAATGACATATTCTCATGCCCTCCGGCTTCAACTACCATTGAATTATAATTCTTATTTACTCTTATTCCAGCTCTATCATTCACTTCAATCTTCCTTTTCATATACGAACTTATTGCACGATTCATTCGAAAATATCGAGCATCATCTGGATTCAATCCATGATTATGAACAAGTTTGACCGAGTTCACTTTCCACCTTCCATCCAAGCATATACCTGCCCTAAGTTGAGCCTTGCAATTGCATTTTATGCTTGGATATGGCTTTAGGACATTGCTTACAATACCTTGTGGGATCCCTGATCGAGAACATGATAAAGTCACATATTTCAACTCCCCACAATCTCCTTTCTTCGATGATCTCTTCTTCATTGGAAAACCTACTCGATTTGCATATTTTTTATAATAATCAAGCACCTCATCAGCTGTGTTAAAAATCATATTTACCTTAGGTTCTTGTTTTGTTTCTTCTAGGCTCATTGTATTTTCCAGTCCAATCTCAACCTCATCATTTTCTTCACTCATCTCCAAATTTGAATGGCTTCTTGAAGATTCTTCCACCCTAAATAATTCCAAATATTAATATAAACTTCCTGTAATACATGTGGGAACCGAATTAAATCACCCTAGGTCAAATAATTCCTTCCATTTGGGGATTATTTGCCCTAATTGGGAGTTACTCAATTTAATTGGGAGTTACCCAATTAAATTGGCAATTACCTAATTAAAACGGGGATTGATTTGATTCCTACCCCAATTAGGGATTTGATTTATATCAAATAAATCAAATCCCTAATTAATCAAATCTCGCCTAATCGGGGAGGAATAATTCCTTTCCATCTACGTAATTATTCCTCTGAAACCCTAGCCTCCGAGGCTCCTGTAAATACCTAGCTACACACAAGGGTTCAGGTACGTCTAAATTCCTACTGAAACTCTGCAGAAATTATCCTTCACAAACCCTAGCCA